>PVJI01018934.1:0-32179 GCA_004026765.1 Micronycteris hirsuta
GCCTCTTGCTGGGGCCTGTCCTTGGCCTGGTCCCCCGGCCATGGGACCTTGGGCAGGTTGCTTTTCTCGCTGAGCTGCTGGGGTGAGGCGTGCCTGCCCCAGAGGTCAGAGGGGACCTGTTAGATGCCACGTGGAAAAAGCTCTAGCACAGGACAGCTCAACACCCGTGAAAACACAAAACCCGGAGCTATGTTCCAAAGGGCTGTTGCCAAACGAGTGACCAGTATTACGCAAAACTGGTGAGTTGATAACGTTTTTCTTACTCTGTCTAGCCCTTCTTCCTGGGGTTTCTCCCCGGCCTTTAGTATCCAAATCACTTCTAACCCCCAAGAAGCTTGAAAGGACAATAGTGGTCCCCCATCCATGGTTTCACCGTTTGTGATTTCGGTTACCTGTGGTCAGCCGTGGTCCAAAAATATTAAATGAAAAGTTCCAGAAATAAACAATTCCGAAGTTCTAAAGTGTGCGCCGTTGAGAGCGGCGTGATGAAATCTCTCGCAGCTCCACTTGGGATGCGAGCCACCCCTCCGTCCAGCCCGCCAGCAGTCCCCTCGGGCATCAGAGACCAGTGTTGCACTGTCACACTGCTTGTGTTCACGTCACCCTTACTGTACTGAGTCATGGCCCAAAGTGCAAAAGTAGTTTAAGCTTCGCCTAGGTGTGTACAAGTAGGAAAAAAACATGGTGTATACCGTGTTGGTACGCTCTGTGGTTTCAGGCATCCGCGGGGGGTCCTGGACGGTGTCGCCCAGGAGAAGGGAACTGCCGTATACACACTCCTGCATGCACACAGCGATGCGCTCTCTGTGCCTTTCCTTCCTGGAGAAATCTTTCCCAAATTACCCCCTTTCCTCCCCTTTCCTCCCCTTCTCTGCGTCCACCCTCACCCCCGCCATTGGCCTCTGTTCCCTCAAAGCTCAGTTCTCTCACTCCCACTAAGTGTTGGGAAGAAAGGCGGGTTGTGCTAATTCCAGCTAAAGTGTGATGGACAGTTCCCCAGGGTTACTGACGCTGAAGTAATAATAATAATCTGCACAATTCTAGTCTCTGGTGGAACTGGAGAATTTTGGTGAGCACCTGAAGAAGCTGAGGGACCCCCTGGGACACCCTGCCCGCCACCAACAGTAGCCCTGGAATTAGATTCCCCATCTCAGAGCCTGAACTCAGGGCACCTGTGAACCCCAAAATCGTCAGTAGCAACTTTCTGGGGAGAGGGTTCCCAGCCCGTTTCTGATGCTCAGAGGCCAGTGACCCCAGAGGAGTCATCCTTGCTTTGTCAGTCCCTTCTAGAACTCTCCCAGCGCCTTTGAGGCCGTGGGCCCACCCGTCTTTGCAGGGGAGGAAACTGTGGCTGTGATGGAGGAAGTGACTCTCCCAAAGCCACGTGGCCAGGAAATGCTGGGCCTCTCAGGTGTTCCAGCCCCAGGCCCAGGGCTTGGGTGTTTATTTTCCATCCGCTGTGGACTGAAGGGCTCCGGGCAGACGGGGCTCCGGGCAGATGGGGCTCTGGGCAGACGGGGCCCTTTTGGGCGGGTTGGTCCTCCGGTGGTTTTGGCGGAATCGGATGTCCAAAAAGGAATGCTGTCTCCCCACTACCTTCCCTCCAGACCCTGTACTGGTCCCCCAGCTGCTGGCAGCTCCCCAGTCATGGGGACTTGGCACTGGCTGTCCCCTTTGCCAGAAACACTCTTCTCTCTCTTCTCTATCTGGCTGTTCAAAACTTCACCTGCTTATTGTTCAGAACCCAGCACGAGGGCTGCCTCCTGCAGGAAGCCTTCCCTCACCTACACAGTAGAACCCATCACCCCTCCCAGGTGTTGGTCCATGGTGTGTGTGGACTTGGGGGGCTGAGACTGTGTCTCTTAGCTCCATAGCCCAATTCCTGGCACACAGTAGGTGCTCATTAAATGTTAGAATAAATGAATAACCAATTATCGTGGTAGAAACTGCTGATATTCTTTCTAATGTTTCCTGTATACTGAGCACATTCTTAACTACTTAGGGCGGGTCATCTAATGTTCATTATTAATCTTTGATGTTGATGCCCTTATACCCATTTTACAGATGAGGCTCAGAGAAGTAAAGTCTGCTGCCCAAGCTCACACAGCTACACATGAAGTGGCAGAGCTGGGATTTGAACCCAGGTCTGCCTGACTCCTTGAATGCTCAGAAACCTCAAGCCCTGACTTTGATTCTGGAGAGGGATGGGAGAGGGAACTAAGTCTCAGAAACACAGCAGGGGCCAGGCAGAGAGGGGCTGGTGTGGACGGAGGTTGGCAGAGTGTCCGGCGCCTGAGTCTGCATCTCCTATATTGGCTTCGGTTGCATAATCGAAGGGCCTTGCGGGTGAACTGGGGAGGAGGGCAGATCTGTCACTGGAGGTGACAAGAGGAGGAGTGGCTGGGCTGGGTGGGCCCTGCTTTCCAACCCCTACCTAAAGAATTGCTACCGAAGTCATCTTTGGTGCAGTGCCTGGTGGGGGGTGGGGGGGTGAGGAGCACAGGGTCAGGGTTATAGTTCATGTCCTAAGTTACGCCTTACACTCATTCCCACGTCACCCCCACCCCAGTTCCGGGACACCAGCGTGAGCCTCCGGACCGACCTTCCCGCCTCCATTTTCTCTCTTGCAGGGCTCTTTCCAGGGCTGCCCCATCCCCTGAGGATCTGCCCGCAGCACCCCCATCTCCCCCCTTCCCCACTCCCTGGCCCCAGCAGCCCCCTTTCAGGTTCTTGAACACCCACCCCTCTCCCATCTTGGGGTCTTTGCACCCTGTTTCATCTTCCTGGACCGCCCTTCCCACACATCTTCACACAGCCGGCTCCTTCTCATCCAGGTCCTACCTCGTTTGTCACCTCCTCCAGGAGGCCCTTCCTGCCAGACCTCCCTCCTCCGTTCCCTACTAATACCTCCCACAGTGTCTGGCTCATTTCTTTGCAAGCCGTTACCACGTCCGGCCACAGCTGGTGTGCCATTTGCTTCCCCTGCCAGGACATAAGCTCCTTGAGTCAGAGGCCCAGCAGTCTCATTGACTCTCCTGTCCCCAGCTCTAAACACAGTGCTGGCACCTTTCCGTGCTTCATAAGCATTTATTGAATGAAGACTGAATGGCTGGGGATGCTGGAAGCAGCCCAGACCAGGGGATTCTGCGCCTTCTCCTGAAAAGCGTCTCGTGCAGAGGCAGAGCGTGTTCATTCAGAGCAGACAGACACGGGAGCTAGCTGGCCTGGGCCGCAGTCTGGACCCCAGCTTGGCTGCCTCCCAGCTGGGGGCCTGTGAGCAACATTTCATAGCAGTTAGTCTGTGCCAGGCCCCACTCATTCAACCAAGGGACATCCATAAACATGCACTGCACACCTACTAAGTGCCAGGCGCCGTGCGAGGCCCTGGGAGACAGCCATGAACAAAACAGGCCAAAACGCTGTTGGGAAGGATGTGCGGCTGGACTCGGATGTTCCAGTGCATTGTTGATTGTCACATTTTGTCTAGTCCACATTTTGATTGTCAATTTAAAAATAATTACTCCCTCCACTGATCAGATGAGGAAACCGAGGCATTGAGTGGTTGAGGAACTGGGCCAGGCCCACAGGTAGGAGGTGGTGAGACAGGATTTGAACCCAAGCTCTCAGGCTCCCCAGGGGGTGACGATAGCACTTACCCGTAGGGTGGTTGGAGGACCTGATGAGATCAGGTAATGAACTGCCCAGCCCGGTGAATGAGTGCTTGCCATGACTGTCACACCTTCACGTTTGCTGTCATCGGGGTCTGTTTGGCAAAGGGCCAGCAGCTGGCAGGCCTCCCTGACCACCCCTGTCCCTCTCTCCCCAGATGTGAACCCAGTGGGCCTCCTGCTGACCTGTTGCTAAAGCAGGCCCCCCACCCCAGGCCCAGCATGCGCCTGTCGGTGCGGAGGGTGCTGCTGGTAGCCGGCTGTGCCCTGGCCCTGGTCCTGGCGGTCCAGCTGGGGCAGCAGATGCTGGAGTGCCGGGCAGTGCTCGCGGGCCTGCAGAGCCCCCGGCGCACCATGCGGCCGGAGCAGGAGGACCTGGTGATGGTGGGCATGGACCACGAGGAGTACCGCTACGGCAAGGCCATGCCGCTCATCTTTGTGGGCGGCGTGCCCCGCAGTGGCACGACGCTGATGCGTGCCATGCTGGACGCCCACCCCGAGGTACGCTGTGGCGAGGAGACCCGCATCATCCCCCGCGTGCTGGCCATGCGCCAGGCCTGGTCCAAGTCCAGCAAGGAGAAGCAGCGGCTGGATGAGGCAGGCGTGACGGACGAGGTGCTGGACGCCGCCATGCAGGCCTTCATCCTGGAGGTGATCGCCAAGCACGGCGAGCCTGCCCGCGTCCTCTGCAACAAGGACCCCTTCACACTCAAGTCCTCCGTCTATTTGTCGCGCCTGTTCCCCAATTCCAAGTTCCTGCTGATGGTGCGGGATGGCCGGGCCTCGGTGCACTCCATGATCACTCGGAAGGTCACCATTGCAGGCTTTGACCTCAGCAGCTACCGCGACTGCCTGACCAAGTGGAACAAGGCCATCGAGGTGATGTACGCCCAGTGCATGGAGGTGGGCAAGGACAAGTGCCTTCCGGTCTACTACGAGCAGCTGGTGCTGCATCCCCGGCGCTCCCTCAAGCTCATCCTCGACTTCCTTGGCATCGCCTGGAGCGATGCCGTCCTGCACCATGAGGACCTTATTGGCAAGCCTGGTGGCGTCTCCTTGTCCAGGTGAGTGGACCCCCTGACGGTCCTCCCAGGTCCCTGGTCCTGGGGTGGGAGGCACTAGGTGGGAAGATGGGCTCCTTGTCTCTGAGCTGTGTGACATTGAGCAAGTCACTGTACCTCTCTGAGGCTGAGCTTGAGCTTCATTGTCCAAAAAAATGGGGCAATCGCTCTTCTCTTTTCTGACAGAATCAGCAAGCCTCAAATATACTTTGTAGGAAGGCCTTAGTGAGTACGGGTTAAAAACACAGATTCTGGAACCAGGCTGTCTGGGTTTGAATCCCACCTCCACCACGTCCTAGCTGTGTGACTTGAATGAGTGACTCGACCTCTCTGTGCCTCCATTTCCTCATCTATAACACAGGGCTGTAATCTATCTACATTATAGATACTAGATACCTATAGGGTGAGTACCAAGTAGGGTGACACGTGTCCAGGGCTGTTGTCATTGTTAGTGTCGTTGCTGTTTGATTGGAATACTCATCACCCTCACCATCACTACTGTGTGATGAGTGCCTGCTGTGTGGCGAGCACTGACTTAAGCCCCAACAAACAGTGTTCCTTTAATGCCCACAGCAACCTGAAGACATGGGAGCTTGCTTATCCCCTTTTTACAGATGAAGAGACTGAATCTCCGAAAGGAGAAGCTACCGGCCTAAGGCCGCACCGCCAGCCACGTGTGGTGCTGGGATCTGGGCCCAGGTCTGTTGGACACCGGGGTGTGTACGCTCAGCCTCTTCCTCCCTCCTTCTGTCCCGTGCTGCCCGCCTTCCTCCTTCGGGAGGCCGACCCTCTCCTGAGACCCGGAGCACTGGAACAGGGAGGGATGAGAGGGGGCCAGGTCCCTGTCTCTGTCCTGACCAGGCTGGGTTTCCCTGGAGAACCCAGGGAAAGGGCGGCCCTTCCCGGGACCCGCCCCCCAGTCTCCTTCGCGGCCGGTCAGGCCAGGCTCCATCCGCAAGGGCTCCTGAGCCCCACCGGGCGTTTCACCCTGGTGAGGAGGTGCTATAACTGGGATTTTGTAAATTCTCCTGACGAAACACCAGATTGCCAAAGAAACACATCTTTATTGTAGGGAAGTGGAAGAAATGCACAA
Source organism: Micronycteris hirsuta (assembly GCA_004026765.1). NCBI lineage: Eukaryota > Metazoa > Chordata > Mammalia > Chiroptera > Phyllostomidae > Micronycteris > Micronycteris hirsuta. Next base: position 5,823 of record PVJI01018934.1, read on the forward strand.
AACAAGAAACAAAACCCGAAATCCCGCCACCCAGATTCTGATATACGGCCTGCTGGTCCTTGGTTAGGGGGTACTGACAAAGCCGGAGCCCCGCCGAACATGCTCCTCCGTGGCCCGTTTTCACTCTGTTTTTGGGGCCACGGACCCGTGGCCCTGAGCGCCCTCCAGCCTGTCATTTTGGGTGGCTGTGCAGTGCCTCACTGTGTGGCTCACTCTATTCTGTGCCATCCCCAATTTGCGGACACGGGTTATTTCTACTTTTATTGCATCACGTCAAGTGTTGTTCCCATTCGTGTTCTGAGATGCGTCTCTGTTATGTCTGCCCTGGAGATACGAGGGCTGTGGCAGAGCCTGTGCGCAGACATGAGGTTTTTGACACATTGGCTAGAGTTGAGATTTAAATCCAGGTCTGGAGACTCCAAGGTCATGCTCTTCCTACCTGTCCTCCCCCTCTTCCTCTCCCCAGTCCTCACTCCTGGTCCTGTCCTCCTTTTCGTTTCTGTTCTTCCCCCCAAGTTGTCTCTTAGTTGGGATGGAAGCATCTAGGAAAAGCCCATCCATCCTGCAAGGGTCCTGGAGTATACCCGGTCGGATCGCCGTGAGTCAGATGGCTGGGTAAGCCAGGTACAGGGGCCAGGAAGGAAGCACACAGAAGGTGGTTCCGTTTTACAGCACAAAGCTGAAAACAACCTAAATGCCTAGGAATAGAAAAGGCAGCTGTTCAGGAATGCTGCACAGCTGGAAAAAAGAATGTGTCGAATAGAAAAAAAGAGTAACCAATACATATGGCATGTAATTTCTGTTTCAGAAACTACAGACAAAAATTACAGATTTTCTGTGTGGGGGGTGGGGGAGGAGAGGAGAGAGAGAAAGCTAACACCAATGTACTATATACTCTTCTATCATTAACTCATTTACTCCCTATAACAGCCCAACCAATAAGGTGGGTGCTGTCTTTGTTCCCATTCATGGGGCGGAAACTGAGGCTCAGAGAGGTGTAGTAACTCTCCCAAGACCACACAGCTGGTGCTGGTACAGCTGGCATTTGATCCCAGACATTCTGGCTTCTGAGTCAGCTCTTAGCTGCTCTGCTATTTAAAGCGCAGAGAAAGAATTGGAAGGATGTACTCCAGAATGCCAAGACTAGGTCCGTATAGGGAGCTGACGGACTGGGAGTGGTGACCACAGGGACTCTTAGTCTCATCATTAGTGTTTGATACTTATTTCTCATGAACAAAATATCCATTTCAGTCACATAAATAAAAAATTATTTGTAAAAAGTCAGAGACATCAAGAAGGCAGGATTTAAGCACCACCAGTGTTCACTACCTAGTACTTTCCTCTGACTTCCCATCACATGCTGTTACCCCCACTGTACAGAGGAGGTGGGACAAGGCCAGGTGACTCGTCCACAGTCTCAGTTGGTGGAGGCAGAGCTGGCTGGGGGCCCGGTCCCCCAGTCTTTGCTGCTGCCCCAGAGTGACTGAGCAGGGAGCCTGCCCAGGTGCCCTGCTGCCTGTCCTCTCTTTCCAGGATCGAGCGATCCACAGACCAGGTCATCAAGCCTGTGAACCTGGAAGCACTCTCCAAGTGGACTGGTCACATCCCTGGGGATGTGGTGAGGGACATGGCCCAGATCGCCCCCATGCTGGCTCGGCTTGGATATGACCCCTATGCGAACCCTCCCAACTACGGCAACCCAGACCCCATCGTTGTCAACAACACGCACCGGGTGAGTGCGCGTGCATGCAGGGAGGTGTGCTCTTGGGCCGTGGCAGGGGTGCAAGCCCCAGCTATCAGAGAAAACAGTCTCTTGATTCCTGAGCCACGGCCATGGTGAATCGTATGGCTGCTTGTATTTCCCTTTTTGCTTGGGCCACAAGGAAGCTCAAAGCTGACTGTCTCTCACACTCTAGAATCTAACTCATGGGCCCATCTGTGCACTGGTTTTGCTTTATTTCTCTATGTTCTTTTACCCCTTCCCACCTATTTCTCTGGCTGGTTTTTTGTTTGTTTGTTTTTTGTCTGTTATTAAAGTACTTCAAGTCTTTGTTGAGACTGGGCATAAATAAACTCTTGGTTCCTTTATTGCCCTGTAAGGTTTTTAAGGTTGATTTCTCAGACAAGCATGAGCTAAGGACAGGTTGAATTATTTTTTCAATCCCCCTTAGTTAAGGTGGTCAAGGGAAATGACTTCGAAGAGATGTTTTGAAAGCATAAAAAAAGTAGGCTAATTCTGGATCAACGAAAGTTCACAAGTCCATGGTCTTATTTACATGTTGCTATCACAGCTTCTAGTTTTCTTTGGGTGTTGTGTTCCGACTTCCTTATAAGCACTAAGTTAGAGGAAATATTTGAAGATGGGACCTGGGCCTCAGGAACAGCCCTGCCAGCCCCCCAGAGTCTCCCCAGAAGCTGCGCTCAGCCATTTTAAACACACCTTGTCACAGTTCTGGTGTTGAGTCACGAAGGGAGAAAGTCATTCCTCCCTTACGTCTCCTTGAATCCTTCCGTGGACTCAAGGAGAAAGACCCCATTGGGTGCTGACGGGTCTGTAGCACGCCCAGGGTGGGCAAGCTCTGCCGGTCGTAGAGAGAGTTTACCGGCACTCCGTGCGGGGGGCAGCGTAAGCCTGTCTGTGGGTCTCTACTTCCTCTTTCCCACGACATCAGTGCATCTTGCAAACATCTGTTTACAGAGACTCTCAGAGACCCAGACCACAGTGACAGTGGGGTTGTTTGCAACCTGGATGTGTTTTACTTTAGTATTTTTATTATCAATATTTATTGTTATGTGTTTATTTTATTTTTTTTTTAAAGATTTTATTTATTTATTTTCAGAGAGAGAAGGGAGGGAGAAAGAGCAATGTATGGTTGCCTCTCACATGGCCCTCATGGGGACCTGGCCCGCAACCCAGGCATATGCCCCAACTGGGAATCGAACCGGGACCCTCTGGTTCCCAGCCCACGCTCAATCCACTGAGCTACACCAGCCGGGCTGTTATGTGTTTATTTTTTTTAACAATAGTTATGATTCTTTAAACGGTACTTAGGTGTTTTATATGCTTTTCTATACATAGGCTATATGTCTCAATAAACAATTAACTTGATTAAAAAGGAGAAGAAATCTTCCTGATATGGCTGACATCCAGCACCTGGGTGCTTCTCAGAAGCAGCAGGGCCGGGGGGGAAGGTTGCAGGACAAGGCCGGAGGCCCCACCAGGCTGGGCCCCCCTTACCCCATGTTCCCAGCCGTAGGCCCCGCAGCAGCTCCTCTGAGGTCTCTTTACAAGGTGGAGGCCCCTGTCTTGCCCAGCGGTGGGGTCAGAAGCTGCTGGAGCAAGGCCTGACCTTGCATGTTATATAAAAAATTCTGATGTGTGCCAGTGATTCAGATCGGCTCTTTGGAGCCGTGTTGTGTGTTTAAAATGGAAGATGTTTCCAGTTTTCTTCAAAGAGCTCTCCTCCCTGGGGGTCCCACTGTCTTGGCGAGTGCCACACAGTTGTTTAGTCTTTACAGGGGTTTGACGTTATTGCAAAGGTCCCTTGTTGAAAGCCTCGTGTGTGTGTGCGTGTGCACACATGTGTTCCTGTGTTTACTGTGTGCCTTCCGTGTTCCTGTATTGGATCCTGGGGTGCAGTAAACTCCGTGACTGAAAGGACCTCCGTGTCAGTGAAGTTGTCTATGCCTGTGTCATCCGTTATAGCCACTACGTCCTGACCTGGCACAGCCGTCGAAATGTGACTGGTCCAAACCAGTCGAGCTGCTGCGAGTGTCAAGTACACACTGGATTTTGAAGTTCTGGTACCAAAAAAAAATGTACAATTTCTCATTGGTCATTTTTACATTGATTACATGTTACATTGACATTTTAGATCTATCGGGTTAAATAAAAGCTATAACTAGAATTAATTTTAGCTGATTCACTTCTTTTAATTTACATTTTTTAAAAATGTGGCTACTAAATTTTAAATCACATAGGCAGTTCACATTATATTCCACTGGACAGCGCTGGTCTATAATGTGCCTTTATCCCGCGAGACAGGGACGGCCTGCAGTTCCGTTTCCCACCTCGGCCTTTGCCTGGTGTGTCCTCTGCCGGCAACGCTTTCCCTTCAGCGCGGCCTGGCTGCTCCTCTCTGTCACTGAGGTCTCAGCTCACAGGTCACCTCTTCCAAGAGGCCCTTTTTTTTTTTTTTTAATATTTTATTTATTTATTTTCAGAGAGAGGAGAAGGGAGGGAGAAAGAGCAATGTATGGTTGCCTCTCACATGGCCCTCACGGGGACCTGGCCCGCAACCCAGGCATGTGCCCCGACTGGGAATCGAACCGGGACCCTCTGGTTCCCAGCCCGCGCTCAATCCACTGAGCTACACCAGCCGGGCAAGAGGCCCTTTTTGACCACCATGCAAAAGAAGCCGCCCCTTCACTCCTGGTCACATCGCTTGTTTTCCTTTCTCTGTAGCACTTCCAGTGTTTTGAAATGTTCTTCTTTATTTGTGTTTATTGTTACCTGTGGATCGCCTGGCTACCCCTGTAAAGTGGAAGCTCCAGGAAACCAAGAATTTTAATTGTCTGGTTAAGGTTGTACCCCCAGAGCTTAGAATAACACTTGGAATAAGAGGAGCTCAGTAAATATTTGTTAGATGGGTAGGAGGAAGGAAGGAGGGAGGGTAAATGGGTAGGTGGGTGGGCGGATGGATGGATGGATGGATAAGTGGATGGGTGTGTGGGTGGGAGGGCGGATGGTTGTGGAGGTAATAGACTAAATTTTATTTTTTGACCATTTCGGTGAGAGTGATTTTTTTTTTCTCTTTCTTAGGTCTTGAAAGGGGACTATAAAACACCAGCCAGTCTGAAAGGATATTTTCAGGTTAGAAACCCCAAGGGGAATTCTGGATTCTGTAACCTGACTGTGCCACTAGCTGTATGACTTTGTACACGTCACTTCTCTTCTGTGGGTGATAGCTTCCCCACCAGAAAACTGGGTGGGGCGGGGTCCGGCCAGAGGCTCTCTAAGTGTCTGACCAGCCGGGGCCAGGTCTCAGCTGCCCACTGCCTAGGCCCCTGCCTTCCACCTGGTCTCTAGGCTTAAAAGCAGTCGGAGGGGACTTGGTGGCAACTTTCTGCCTTTAGTCTTAAATTCAGTTTTATTTAAAGCAGCAGTTCCCAAACACGACCCAGCACTAAATTTCCATTGGTCTACCAAAGGAGGAGAACGGCGAGGGTCAGGAAGTGCAGGCATCTATGCAGATGTAGGCGTGCATGCATGCCTGCATCCCACGCACATCCCCTTGGTTCTGTGGCTCACGTGTCCGGGATGTGCCCTGTCCCTGGGAGGTGGACCCTGGGAGGTGGTCCCTGGGAGGTGTCAAGAACTGCCCCTTGACCGCCATCACAGCAGCCGTCCTCCTGGTGTTCCAGTGTTCCCTTGTAAGTGACGGGGCGGTGCCAGCATCCGTCCTTCCAGTGTGTGTGTGTTTTGTTTGCTTTGGCACGTGAAGGGCAGGCCCCCCTAGCCAGCCCCGTGTTGAATTACCCAAGCCAAGGAGTCCGATTGCCCGGGGACTCGGCTTTCGCGCACCGCCCCCCCGGCTGTGGAGAAGCCCCCCCCCCCCACTCCCGCCGTGGGCATCAAAGAGCCATCTCTTGGCACTGCAAAATCATGTTGCCGGAGTGAGCTAGCTCATGTCGTACCTGTTTTAACCAACGCAATCATGTAGCGAGAAAACAGAGGCGGGGCTGAGAGGAATGAGTCAGAATCAGAAACACTTTTCATTTTTGCCTGTCACCTTTTTTTTACCTGCCCAAAGAGGCACTTCCGCATTCACGGCGATTCCAGTGTATGCGCTGCTTCATTTGTAAAATAGTGGGTGTCGCACTTGCCATGTTGGATGGCTACACAGTCCTCTCTGGAAGGCATCATTTTTATGTGCCAACAGTCACTTAGCTGTTGCCCTAAGATCATTTACAACGTTTGGAAATACCTGGAACGATGCTGTGTGCGCAGCACCCTAATTTTGCCTCTCTTCTGTTTGGCAAGGGGTTCGGGGCAGGCCTCTGTTGACTCATTCCCTTAGATACATTTTTAAGGAGAGGATCAGTGGGTGGAAGGGTCCAAATATTTTTATGACGAACTACGAGGCTAAAATTGTTTCACAAAACAGTTGGACCACTTTCTAGCCCCCTGCAGTGCAGGGCGTGTTGGGGATGTCCAGCTGGCCTGGGGCTGGTTTTTGCTCTGTGAGGAAGGAAATGTGAAGGGATGGCGTGTGTTCAGTCACCGTCAGCACTCCGCACCCAGGAGAGCTGCCCTGCGTGTCCCTCTCCGCCCTCCTCCCCTCTGCTGCCTTCCCATGTGCACACCGCTTCCTTCAGGAAATTGCAAAAACTGGAAATGACCGTAGGGTACAATTAAGTAAATGGTGGCACATGCACATAGGTCGCCATCCAAAGTGGTCATCGTGAAACCAAAAAAAATGGGAAAATGTGAAGCCCGCAGAACGATGCCACTCATACACTCGGATTGCAACTGATGCCAAAGTGTGTACTTGCTCCCTAGGCTCCAAAGCCCCTCCCCCTTCCAGGTCTTTGCTGTTCCCTCTGCGGGGGACACTTCCCCACCCCGATCTTTGCGTGGCTGGACTCATTTTCATCTTTTAGAGCTTTGCTGAGGAGGTGTTTTCAGTCACTAGCCACCGGTTCTCTGGACACCACCTGGGTATTGAGTTAGTTCGGTTCTGGCCCCGAGTCCCAGAGACACCCTCAGACCCTGCAGTCTAAGGGCCCCATCCCGTGAGGCTGCCCCCACCTCAGATGCCAGCTGCACTGGGGTACCCAGGATACCCACATTTCTGCCTGGACAATGACACATTTGGGGTTTCCTGCACCCCTTACTCCTCAGGTTTGATAATGCTCTGGAACAACTGACAGGAGTCAGGAGAATACTCTACTTCCTAGATTATCCGTTTACTATAAAGAATACAATTTAGGAACAGCCAGATGGAGGAGAGGCACAGGGCAAGGTACTGGGGAAGGGGCGGAGCGTTCCTGCCCGTCCCGGGTGCACCACCCTGCCAGCACCACTGTGGGCTCACCGGCCTGGAAGCTCCGAACCCGTCATTGAGGGACTTCTGTGGAGGCTTCACGAAATAGGCAGGGTTGACCCAGTCACTGACCGTTGGTTAGTAATTCAGTTTCCAACCCTCTCCTCTCCCCAGAGGCTGGGGCATATGGGGTGAAATTCCCAACCCTTCAATCCTGCATCGGTCGCTGTGGTGACCATCCTGTTCCCCCTACCCTGACACTCCCATGGGTCCCCCGGCCACGGTCATCTCATTAGGGCACAGAAGGTGCTCGGAGATTCCAAGGGTTTTAGGAGCCATGTGCCCAAAGCCCAGGCTGTATTTCCTCGCACTGCAGCCTAAAGCACGTCCCCTGCAGTGGCCTTCCCGGGGCACCTGTGTGCGTTCGCCCCACGGCAGTGCCTTTGGCCAGCCCATTGCGCTGCCCAGGGCTGACATCATCTCCCCCGTGCGTGTGCTTACGGTTTCTCTCCCCCTGAGAATGTGAGCTACGTGAGCACAGGACTGGGTCTGTCGGGTTCACCTGGCACGTAGTAGGTGTGCAGTAAATATTTGATGGGCGAGTGTGTGTGCCTGACTGATGCTGAGGGGTGAACCTCAGAGCAGTGAGACCCTGGCACCCCAACCTGGCTGTGACCCCTTCCTCTGTGTGTCGTCTTCCTCCAGGTGAACCAGAACAGCACCTCCTCCCCCTTGGGAAGCTCATGATTTCCAGGTAGGCCCTCTCCGGGGACACTTGCCACTTCTGAGCCCAGGGGCCACTTTTCTGAAAAGCTTGTCCTTCCAGAGCCTCCCTGGGGAGGAGTTGCCCCCAAGGTGGCCTGACCCAGCCCTTGGGAGGTTTCCATGGTGACAGACTGAGGAGCTATTCATAGAATCAGGGCTTGGTCTGCCAGCCCTGGACAGGGGTTGGGGGCAGGGATCAATGCTGAGCCAACGAGAAAAAGGTTTGTTTGGCATTAGGGAGGGTGCACCAAAGACCAGCGTGATGGGGGATTCTAGAACCGTTTTTTTGTGCAGAATGCTGTCTGCGAGTCCAGCTTCCATAAACAGCGGCAGGTTTGGCCCAAAGCAATTAATGTTCCAATAATAGCCGCAAGAAGCCCTAGTCTAAGAATAACCCCTATAGCATTGGGCCAAGTGCTCGCCGTGCGCCCATTTAACCCTCAGCCTCCCTGGGAGGTGGGCGGCACAACAGTCCCATTTTATGGAGCAGAAAACCCTAGCCCAGAGAAGGGCTGACTCACCCAAAGCAGACAGTCACCAAGTGGCAGAGTTACCCCCAGAGTCTTCTCCCCCAGAGTTTGCTTTTAACAATTAATTTTAAGTGCATATTTATCCATCCATGTGTTGCTGAGGGGTAGTAGAATGGGTTCTGAACTTGGGTTTGCACTGAAGTCAAAGATTTAAGAACTCACTTCAGGTGTGACTCAACTCAGCCTCCATTTTCTACCCCGAGGGAGACGAAGTGAGCCGACCCCGGGGAGTGCTGGGCCCTGGCTGCAGACCCGGGCAGTGAAGTCCGGTGACTGAGCTTCCTTCCCCACGCGCCCCAGCCACTCCGATCAGGTTCAAGGACACTGATGCGCATGGGTATTTCCCCACGTCTTTTAAATGGAGAGAGAGCTCCTAGCCCAGACTCCAGTTTTAGTCTCCTTATTTTTAAATGATCAGCAAATGTTTTCTTTTTGAAAACAAAGTCCACTTTGCACCAGCCTGCAAGGCTGGGGACACTCAGTCCCTATCATTTACCAGGAGGGTCCCTATCTTAGGAAAGAGTGCATTTTTTTAATAAATTGATTTTTAAAGAGAAAGAGGAAAGGGGGGAGGGAAACATCGACTTGTTGTTCCACTTATTCATGTACTCACTGGTTGATTCTTATATATGCCCTGATCGGGGATTGAAGCTGCAGCCTTGGAATTTCAGGACGACTTTGTAACCAACTGACCTACCAGCCAGGGCCACCTTGAATTGTGCTAAGATCCTGGAGTTCTGGTTAATTCCAGAGAAAAGAACCCTTACGTGGGAAACAAGTTTTCTCCGTGTTTCTCTCTTCTTCTATTTCCCTTGCTCTGTTTCTGCAGATTTATTAGTAGAATTCTGAATGTTCTCCCTGAAAAAAGCCAAATGTATTTGTTGCTTTACTGTTACAGTGAGATTCCGTGTACAGGATGCGTTAGTTAATTCCTGGGGTTGTAACGGAGCGCAGGTTCTGCCACCAGCTGCGATGAAAGCCGCACTCGTGAGGCAGGTGCTGGTGGGAAGGAACGCGGTTTCTTCAAGTGCTGGCCGCCCGAGAAGACGGGAGGCTCTTGTCCCAAAGCCCATCTTCACATCTCAGTGCAGGCAGGGGGTTCATCAGGAAGGAGAGGGAAAGCAGAACCAAAGAATGGGGGAGCGGGGCGGTGGGGGGCTGTGGTCATGCAGGCAGTGTCCTTGCTGGTCCCAATACACACCTCAATGGTCAGCGTCCTTGAGGTGCCATCTGACTCCTAGCAGCTGAACTCCTGGGGTCCTGAGGTCAGGCTGCTTCCTCAGTTCACACAGCAATGGAAACTGCTGAACTGTAAAAGTACAGTAAAAAAAAAAAAAAAGTTTAACCTACAAGCTCTAGCTTTGAGAGAAAAATCAGGTTTGAGTAATAAGCTGGGTTTAACATTTACTAAGAGCAACACGGGTCGCTTTACACGAATTCTTCTGTAAGCTTTCTTTGTTAGTTTGTTCTCCTTTTGGTTCTGTTCTTTGGCTAGTCAGGCCTGTGTAAGTGGCACAGCACATTCATCGCCCATTGCAGTATGGGACCGGCCTTGAAATGCTAACCCTTCCCTGGTCTCCCGCCATTCGTTGGCCTTTGCCATGCCCTCACTGCCATTGGCTCTCCATCCATAAGAAGAGCGTCTCTGTGAGGTCAGGTGAGTGCAGGCTGAGAAGTGAGGAAACAGCCAAGGAAACAGCCTAGTTTAAATTCTCTCTGGCCATCTGGGATGCACAGAGATGCCCTCACATCTCCTGTGAATGTGCGGAGCCCGTACACTCTGCAGTCACACATGCAGATAGGAAAGCTCTATTTCAGAATTGTTACTCTGGGCCTAACACGCTTTTCTCCGCGACTTTCAGATCTCTGCAAGTGGCTCTGTTGCCGGGAAGGGCAGAAGCTTTGCAGTGGAGTGGAGATCGGACCTCGAATCCAAGCATATTGCTTGCTGTTACGGGGCTGCTCACGAGAAATGTATTTGCTTACGTTTGCAAAGCCTGAACCATCGAGAACTTTTCGTGAAACACTCTGTCTTCGGATACTCTGGGATAGAAAACGAAGAGTGTGGAAGTTGTCAGGACTTTGAAACTTAAGTATTTTATATTTTTCCCCTTGAGAACTTTTTTTTTTAAGAAAGGAATTTGCCACCCTTCCTTCGCAGGACGGCCTCGGTGCTTTGTGTGCCGGGCCGGGGCCCGCAGCCTGTGCCTCTCCTGTTGACTCTTATTTTTGAATTCAAAGAATCTATTTAAAAATTTAATATATGAGGCTTTCTTTGATTCCTCCTTAGTTCTCAATTTCACAAAGAAAAAAATATATTATTGACTAAAGTGAAGAGGGACTCATCTGTCTGTGCCTTACTTTATGGAGCCAACAGGTCCTGTTTTTGCATCCTGAATTTTCTCGGGTGGACGGATGGCAGGCAAGGGCTGGAGGAGGGGCCCACACCAGGCACTGCTCCAGCCTGGGTCTGGGGTCCCCAAGGGCACGCTCAGGTTCGGTGATTTGCCCAAAGGACTCACAGAACTCAGAAAAGCCATTAGACTCGGATTTATGGTTTATTGCAGCAAAAGGAGAACAGATTGGAATCAGCAAAGGCACATGGGGCAGAGTCCAGGAGAGCCCAGGTGTGAGCTTCCGGAGCCTTGTGGACGCGCCTCATTGTCCTGGCAGTGCTGTGTGATGACTTGTGTTCAGCGTTGCCACCCAGAAGAGCTCACCTGGGCCTTGGTGTCCAGCACGTTGTATTAGGCAGCAGTCATGTAGGCGTAGGGCAACCACACGACTAACCTCAGTTACTTAGTCCCCAGCCCTTCCAAAGGTCAAAGGATAGAGCACAACCCGAGGTCCCCATCACAAGTCGCCTTGCCAACACAGACTGACTGGCCTGGTGTGGCTTAGGGTCCCAGCTATTCCGAGAGGCTCTTATTGGACAGAATATTCTGGGGGCTTAGAGGTGATTGCCCAGAGCTGGTCAGGGGCCCGTCCTTTCTTTGGCCCGTGCGGGCCTTGGACTCTCTAAGCCTGCTGCGCTAACGCTTTACTGCTCAGCTTCCAAAGGCTCTTCAGAGAGCAACAGGGCTCAGAACAGTTCTTTTCAATTTTCATTTGTCGATTTTAGAGAGAGAGAGGAAGGGAGAGGAGGAGAGAAACATCGACCTGTTTCTGCACCTATCAGTGCACTCATTGGTGGGCTCCTGCATGTGCCCTAACCAGGGATCAAACCTACAACCTTGGTGCACCGAGATGATGCTCCAGCCAGCTGAGCCACCCACCCAGGGCCAGTTTTGCATCTTTAAAGATGGTAATAGTGAAGCTTTGGGAAGGAAGTGACTCGGTTTGCGGCATGGATTTTGGAGTTGGGCCAATTTATCAGCGGAGTGACTTGAGCCTTCATTTCTTCATTTGTGAAACAGGGAAGTTAAACTTCCCGGGTTTATTAGGGGGGCTGATGGGTGACGTAAGTGGGGGTGCTTGGGATGTGATGAACCCTTGGTGCAAAACAACTCGTCTCTCCTTGTCTTGAGGAAACGCATTGGGCTGGGCAGTCGATGGTGATGAACACAGGAAGCTCACGGTTAACACTCACTGGGAAGCAGAAGACATCCAGCCCTGCTCATTGTTCCACTTTGTTTTTTGTTGCAAAACCAACCAGCCCCCAAAACTTAGTGACCTAACACAATTTATTGCAAAATCTCAGCTCTGGGAGTTAACTGGAGTGAGCAGGGTGGTTCTCACGGCCAGGGGGTGGCTGGGGCTCATGCCAGCAGAAGGCTTCTTCACTAGCCTGTCTGGCCATGGGCTGGCATGGTTGGAGCGTCAGAGGCTTTTACTGGGCGTCTTCATCATGTGGCCTCTCCACACGTCTAACTTGGGCTTCCTCGTGGCACGGCGGTCCCAGGATAGTCAGACTTCTGATGTGGCAGCTGGTTTCTCCCCAGAGCAAGTGCTGCAGAGGCCGGAAGCAGCGCAGCCGCCAGCCAGTCCAGGGGCATGCCTGGAACTGGCCCAGCGCCATTCACCTTCGTCTGTCCCAGCTGCCGTAGGGCTCTCCCACATTCAAGGGCGTAGAGAAACAGACTCCTCTTGATGTTGGCGTGGCGAGATCGCAACGCAGACGAGCTTGAGGGGTGACAGATAGGTGGCCGTCTCTGGAAAACAGAATCAGCCAGTCATAAAAAAAACAATTGATCAGCCTTACCTGCAGGTCATCAAATCTTCCCTTTCTTCCATTGAACGTATGGCTTTATCAAATGTTCCCTTTGTTCAATTAGGGTATAAGATAAAGACCTGTCTTTGAAATTACAGTGATTCCGGGCCGCCCAAAACCTAGGTCATCCAAAACCCCAGCCTCACCTTGGGACCAGGGATGGTTCTTGCTACTGATGGAGCTCCTCCAGGTCTCCCCAAGCCCCAAATGTGGGCCTAGAACCCTGGAAGGAGGACATCTCCTACCCTCTGCCCTCCTTCTCTGTTCTAGGCAAACACTTCAGGATAGTTAGTAATGAGATTGCTATTCCTTCTGGTGGAAGCCCGAGCTACCCCACACTGGGCATGTCCTTGACCAAGTAAGTGGCTCTGCTCCAACTTAAGTCCTTCCACAAGTCTGGATTCTTCTCATCAAACTTTGTTTCTATAAGTAACAGCTGGTTTTTTTTAATGGGTTGTTGGTGAAGTTTTTTATTCTGAGCTAACTAGATTCATATGAAGTTGCAAAAGCAGTACAGAGTCCTCACAGTTTCCCCGGTACTGACGCACAACTGTGATCAATATCAAAACCAGGAAATTGGCAAGGGCACGGACCTTACTCGGTCTTCGCCATCTTTGGCATGTATTGATTTGTGTGTATTTTCAAGATTTTGTTTTCTTTTAATGGCAGAACCTTCCATATACCACCCTTTACACACACACACACACGAGTCACGTGTGAAAGCTCAGCCTACAAAACAGAAAGATGGTTGTTCAGATGGGGACCCCATACATGTCCCAAGCTTGAGCAACTTCTTTTTGAAGCACTTTATCATAGGGTTTTGCATTTATGTGCCTAGTGATCTGATTCATGTTGGCCTTACTGAACTGCCAACTGAACGAGTATGGGAACCATCATTTTTAATTGCTCACCATTTACCCCACATCATACCTCACATAAGGACGGTTTGGGAGGCAGCTTCCAAGGTGCCCCCGGGGGTCCTCGCCTCCTGGTATTCATGCCCTTTTTTATGATGTCCCTTTGCACACTGAATAAGGACAGGGTTCCAGGGTACACAAGATGGATGGTTAAACTTGAATTTCAGATTAAACAATGAATGACTTTTTTAGTATACTACAATATTTCATGGGGCATACACTAACATTTTATTCATTATTTGTCTGAAATTCAAATGGAACTGGGCATCCTTTATTTTCATATGCTAAATCTGGCAACCCTAATTAGGGCTGACCACGCAACCACCTGGATATTAGGGAAATGACAGTGTGTGACTTCCAAGACAAGTTCATTAAAAACAAAAACAAAGCTGTGACTTCGGCCTTGTTATCTCTTGATTCAAATCACTCTCAGTGAGGCCCGTCACTATGTCACAAGGACACTCAGCACCCTGGGTAGAGGTTCACGTGGCAAGGAGCTCAGGCCTGCCTGCAACCAGCACCAGCCTGCCGGCCACATGAGTGAATCGCCTTCGAAGTGGTTCCTCCAGCTCCAGGCAAGCTTACCCACGGCTGCAGTCCCAGGTGCCGTCTTGACTGCTTCCCCAACAGAGACCCCCAGTCAGAACAAGCCCACTGAGCCACTCTTGAATTCCTCTACTTAGAGAACCTGAGATACTGTTTACTGTTGTTTCCAGCAACTCTGCTTGAAGGTAATTGTTAACACTGCAATAGGTGATACATAGGAGCTTATTAAATATTTGTTAATGAGTGAGTGAATGAAGGCTGTGGCTCCTTGTCTCACCTGTGTGCTTCTGAGGATGCTTGCTTTACAGGAAGTGCCTCAAGCTTGCAGAACATCGTGTCCCAGCTTTACAGAAGGAGAGAGTGTTTACAAGTTCTTGAAAGGGTACAAAACCATCTGTAAGAAATATTTACAGGGAAGGCAAATTTGCTAATCTAGCTGATCTGGATTTTCAATTCAGGACATGATATATATTTTTATGACAAGATTCAAAATAAGAATAACACCATGTGCAACTGTATAATGTCACTGTCCTAGAAAAGGTACTTGTGCTAGACTTTAAATATATCAGCTTTGAAATGCCACTTGTGAGTTGTTTCTATGGTATCAATCTATTTCAAGTTGTAACTGAGCAAGGATTTTTGCCCAAAAGTCTCTTGAAGGCTACATAGGGAACAGTGCAGGGCGGTGCAGGCTGCCTAACGGGGTGGTTAGGTGTGGACTCGGGTGGCTATAGAAACTGCCTCGGGAGGTTGAGGAATTGAAGAGATGACACATGCAGAGGCCTGTCTTTGTGACCCTGGACAGGAATAACTTGAAGCATTAGCTCAAATAAATAGAGAGAGAAATGGTATGGGGGCCCCAGGCATGGCTGAGAAAGTACTGGCCTGGAAGTCTGAACTCATGGGTTCCAGAACTGGCTCCACCCTTAAACTCACTGTGTAGCCCTGGGCATGTTCCTTGTGGCATGGCCGCCTCCATTGCCTCATGTGTGAAAAGGGAGGGCTGGACCGATGCGTGTCCAAAGGCCCTGCCAGGCTCCTGCAGCGGAGCCTTGTTGCTTGGCAACCCCTTCTGGGAAGGCTACATGTCTGAGGACCTCATTGGGAATCTGGACGGGTCTGGATGTCCTTGAGTCCCAGAGCAAGGGTTTCTCTGGATGGTGACTAGAGACCAGGATAGACGTGAGATCCTAAATTGAAACCTCTGGCTGCCGCTTTTCTTGCTTTTCCTGAGTCTGGGTATTTGAACCCCAAATCCCAAAAAACCTTTCAGGCTGAGAGGCTTTCCATGCAAAGGTATGAGATTGGGCCTTTTAAATGAAAATTAGTCACAACTGTGTATGAAGCACTTATTATTTCAGGAGCTTTACATGCTTTAATTAGCCTCACCCCCTTTTTGTCCTGAAACCAACCCTTTTAGAGCAGTACTGTCATTATTCCCATTTTACAGATGAGAAAACTGAGGTACAGAGGTGAGGCAACCTTCCCCAGGTCCCAAACCTAGGAGGCAGAAAAATGGAGATTGGGATCCTTGAAGTTTTATTCCAGAACCTCCTTTAAAAAAAATTCTAAATGCAAAAAGCTTTTTCTTTGAGTCATTGGACATTAAGTTGCCTACTTGATGCCCTATCACCCCCAAATACTTCTGTATTTCCAACAAAGACATTCTCCAATGTAAATGCAACCACCCCTCCCCCCTGCCAATCACGGAATTAACATGGACACATCACTGCTATCACTCCATGGAAACCTCAGACTCCATTTGAATCTTGGGAGTTGTCCCAATAACTTCCTTTATAGCAAAAGGATCCAGTTGAGTTATGATTGCATCTGATTGCCACGTCTCTTTAGTCTCCTTCAGTATGGAAGTTACAGGGCCTTTGGCTTCCATGATCTTGGCACTGCTGAAGGTTGCAGGCTAGTTTTGTAGAAGGTCCCTTTATTGGGGTTTGTCTGATGTGTCTTCGCGATTTGGTCCAGGGTATGCATTTGCAGCAGGAATGTCACAGGAGTGATGCTGTGATCTCAGGGTGTCCTGTCAGGTGATACATGGTTGCAATCTGTCCCATTGAGGATCCACACTCAGATCTCCTGATCAGAGCCTGAATTCTTAATGACTTCACAGTAGTCCACAAACCTCTCTTCTCCTGAAGTCACATGGTGGGATCCATTTGGTGAAGCAGAAGTAGTCATGATCAAAGCAATGACACCTCCATAAAATCGAGTGCGAAGGTATAGGCACAGCTTCAGAGAAGCCAAGCTGTGCTTATGTTTTTGGCTTTGGGCTATAAGCAGCCATGTGACCATTTTCAGGCCCAGACTCCAAATGGCTTATCTCATTTCCTTGTTTCCCTCAGTGTGCTCTTTAGTGGACCTTTTGGTTAGTTAGACTCTTCTCCAGCCTCCCACCCCTGCTCTGTACTAAAACCTCACTTTCTAGTTTCTTGCCTGAGGGCATACTTTGGGTCAGGCCCAGTGACAACACATGTCACTAGGGATACAAACTATTTAATCCCAGACGCCATTCCTAAGAAGTCGGCATTTAATTAACTTCATGTAGGTTCTCATTTAATTAATAACAACCATGGGATGTTGGACCCAAGTCTTTTGACTCTAAATCCAGTGCTCTTTCTTCACTATTTGCCCCTGGGATCTTTCTTTCATTGGGACATGAAGAGAGAACATATGCAAACATTAACAGCTAACATGTACTAAGCACCTACTGTGTACTGCATACAGTTTTAATTGCTTACATATTGCATCTCATTGGATTTTTCAACCATTGAGCAGAGGAGAAAACCGCGGCTTAGAGAAATATAACGACATGCCCAAGGTCCACAGCTGGTAAGTTGCAAGCTGAGACAAGAACTCCAGGGCCAGTGTCCCTACACAGAATCCACAGCTGGTGAGGGATTCTTTGGAGGGATTATTTTGTCCATTGCATTCTCTGAACCTGGTGGAAAGAAAGAAAATGGAAAGATTTTGTGGAGGGAATACTTGGGACTTCTAAAGTTTGCCCATTCATTCCTTCATTCCCTCAAACTGCTATATAAGGCTCTGTGCCCACACGATGCTTACACTGAGAGACCCCAAAGATACAGGATACAGTCTTGACTTTCATTATTCCCATATGAATGCCGTGTCCCAGCTCCCTTGATGTCTCACACAATTCCTCACAACTATTCTATGAACTAGTCCTACATCCTCATTTTACAAATTTAGAATTCCAGGCTGGCAAAAGAGGCTCGGCGAGGTCCACACCATTCATTACAGGATGGGCGTCACCACGAAGCCCAGGGGCGCGGCAGGGAGGCCGACTTAGCGGGGATGGCACCACCCAGTGTTGGTGAAAGTCTGAGGGCCCTTTCTCCATCTCAGCCCGGCCTCGCAAAGCCAAAGCCACTCAAACCTTCCGTTGCTGCCATAGCAACCAGTGCGCCATTTCCGCTATCGGAACGTCATTTCCCGCGCGCCGGGCCAGGCACATCCGGGTTCCGGCATTCAGAACGGCGCGCTTCTGTCACCGAGTGGGATACTGTTTGGGACGTGGAACCTGGACGAGGCGAGCTGGGCTGGGGAGTGGAACGGACGCGAACTCCGTCCCAGGAGGGAGTAGGTGCGAGCGCCCAGGGAGGCAGGGCTCGGCCTCGCCGGTGGGGGCTTCGCAGATAGCTCTGCCGAGGCCGGGAGGGGGCGGGCCCGCTCGGGGTTACCGGGGAGTCGGGGCCTGGGTCGATTTGGGAACGGAACCTACACCGCGGAGCCCGGACTGTAGGGTAGAGAGACGCCGGAACCTTAGCATCAAGCCCACCTGGCTTCAAGCCGTGACCAGCTGTGGAACTTAGGGCAAGTTGTTACTAACTTTCCTGAGCCCCATTTTGCTCACCCGGAGCGTGGAAACGCCGATAGAACCAATCTCATAGAAGTGTCGATGTTACGTTAGATTGTCGGTCTGAAGCGTCTTAGCAGTAGCGGAAGGCTCTTTAACTCGTGACAGCTCTGTGATCCTTCCCATGCCCCACGCCCAGGGAGGCAGTAGCATCATTGTCTCCCATGTTTCTGGGACGCCGCCGAACATTTTTCTCCTTTGCACTCCGGGGTGGGTTGGATCCAGAGGCACCCAACCGGGGCGCCAGTGAGTAGAATAAGCTGGGAGAACTCTAACGGAGCTGAGCAGGCAGACACTGCCTGTAGAAGTCATGAACTCTGGCAAACAAAAGTCACAGCCGCTGTCATGTAGTGAATGTAATACTGTGCAGTGCACATGCTGGGAACTTAGTGGGCATTTAATACTCACACACCGAGTGCCTGGTAGACTGGGGATTTGAACTCAGGCTGTGATTTTAGCACCTGATTTCACAGTCACTTTACTAGGTTCCCTCCCTAATCTAATAATAGTAATGATGATGAAGGTGATCTCCCGACTGCAGTAACAACTGTTGTTCCTTGAGCACTTACTCTGAGTTAAGTGTTTTTTAAGTACCGTCTCATTGACTCTGCCTTACAAACATTCTCTGAGGCTGGTATGGTAGTTAATGCATTTCATAAAGAGATGGCTGAGTCTCCTCGCCCAGTTAACGAGCTGAATTTTCTATTCCAGTTGAGCTGTTTGACTGTTAAGGTAGTGTTCTTTTTCTTTTTTTTTTTAAGATTTTACTTATTTATTTTTGGAGAGAGGGGAAGAGAGGGAGAAAGAGAGGAGAGAAACATCAATGTGTGGTTGCCTCTTGTGTGTCCCCCACTGGGGACCTGGCCTGCAACCCAGGCATGTGCCCTGACTGGAAATCGAACTGGCGACCCTTTGGTTTGCAAGCCAGCGCTCAATCCGCTGAGCCACACCAGCCAGGGCAAGGTAGCGTTCTTAATCACAACTACCTTCCAGCTCACAAGAAGAGGTTAGTTTGTGTTTTGGGAGGAAAACTGAGTCTTAGGGTCTTATCAAATAATGTGTTTCAGAAAGCATATTCTGAGGAAATCACTTCCTGGGACTGCCAAGGATCCAGGTATAACTTTCTCAGCAATACAAAAAACAACAAAAATGTGGAGTTGGGGGTGATGTCTACAGTTTCTGAGGCAATCATTCATGGAATAACATGAATTATTCTTCTGTGGTTTGTGTGAGAGATGTTTTATGACACTAACTAGGACGAGGAAGTACATGCTTAAGAGTCACATAGACTGTTGTGATTAGTCTTTTGTTCCACTGTTTTATTGCTGATTATTTTTTAAAATATGTTTTTAATGTCTGCGTTTGGGATTGTAACAATGACGACTTTCACGGACTCTTGAGTTCGCAGGAAGTTCTGCAGGTAGTAAGGAATAGGAACTCACAAGGAAGTCTTCTCTTGATGCTCAGAACTTACCACAGACCGTGCCTCTTTTGTCTGTTCCTTTAGTGACTGGCCATGTCACTGTCCCACTTGTACCGGGACGGGGAAGGCCACATGGATGATGACGAGGACGAGCGGGAGAACTTTGAGATCACCGACTGGGATCTGCAGAATGAGTTCAACCCCAACCGGCAGCGGCACTGGCAGACCAAGGAAGAGGCCACCTATGGAGTGTGGGCAGAGCGCGACTCGGATGAAGAGCGGCCCAGCTTTGGAGGCAAACGGTACCGGCCAGCATGGGGCTGCTTCCCTTTGCAGGAGGGAAGGGGTTGGGGTAGATGGAGAGGGATCTGGGGGGATAGCCCACTAAATAGACGTCTCTCGTGGCCTCACTGAGCCCCTTAGCCGATGTGTCAGCCAGGGCGGTTCAGCTTTCTCTTTGGCTGGGGTGCTGCCCTTTCGCTGATTGGTCATCAGTTGGTGTTTGCTGAGCAATGCTGTAGGGCCTTGTGTGGTAGACCCCGCCCTTGCCGAGAGCCCAGGCCCCGGTGGGTGGAGACAGGCGTTCATCAACAGCTCACGCGGAAGTGTGTAACTAGGATTTGGGACCTGGGGGAGAGCACATTTTAGGGATTTGGACCTGTTCCCAGAGGGCAGGGGAGATTTCTGTAGAGAAGCAACCCTGGAGCTGATGTGAAAACAAGGTAACTAGGGAGGTAGGGAGGCAGCAGGGTGTCCACGAGCATGCGAATGAGTTTGCAGGCTGCGGTGGAGAGAGGGAGTGGGGTGTGGTTTGAGAAGAGCCCGTGTCTCTATTAGGCAGGGTGTGGCAGGGGGCAGGGTTACATCTGCTGGTGTACAGAGTCAGCGTGGAGCCACTGTGGGCAGGAAGCCGTGTGAGGGGGCCGAGGCAGCGGTCCCTACCCGAGGAGGTGTGCTTTGGCTTTGGCTACAGTGGTGACAGGAGGATGAGGACTGAGGCCGAAAGTCTCCTCAGTGTGAAGTTGTGTGCGTGGGCCACACTTTACTCAACCAGAGTGTGTAGCAGGTTTGGGTTTGTCTCCTCGTCCCCATCCGTGGCCGGCAGGCTCCAGCCCATTGAGATCGTGCCCGAGAGAGGAAGGTGTAGTTCAACCTCTCCTCACCTGGCAAGGAAACCTAAAAGTGGGTGATAACTAGGTTGGAGGTCAAGAACTGCGTGATCGGAAGATAATCGCAGCCAGCATCTGCTCGCTGCTTACTTGTCCAGGGTTTTCACATGCCCGCGCCTGCTTACCTTATGAGAGAGGCACCACCGTCACCACCCCGTTTTGCAGGTTAAGGAGCGGCAGCTGAAGGCCACACGGCTAGGCTGTGAGACCCTGGGCCTGTCTGACCCTGGAGTTCAGGCTGCTACCCGCTGAGTTAGGGTGCCTCTTTCAGGAAGGAATTCTCTCAGCTTTGTTGCTCATGGGGATGTTTAATTTCTAGGTTAGTCATTTTATAAAGCATCGCTTTATTTTCATTAGAGCCTTTTCTCTGTTCCTTTAACCATACAATACAGAGGGACTGGCTTCAGTTTATGCAGAAGGGAACTGTGGTTAGTGACCTATTTTAAGTACTGTTCTTGAGGCAGTCAGTTAAAATTCATATTTTCAGTCTCAAGAGTTAATTTCTTACGTATTTTAGTTTAGTTTTCACATGGACACATACTTTTTCTTAGGTTGATATAATTGTTAATATATTTTCCATTCATATAATCTCTTTTAATGTGTTTTTATTTATTTATGACTTTTAGCTATCATAATTTCTCTTTGATTTTATATTTGAAATAGTGTCCAAAACAAATGCTTTTAAAAGTAAGTATAGTACACCAGGCTTGGCACTTTAAAAAATGTAAAAGGGAAGTTGGGGTTATCACATCATTTATTGAATATTTAATTAACTCTACACTGATTTTTTTTTTTAAGATTTTATTTATTTATTTTTAGAGAGAGGGGAAGGGAGGGAGAAAGAGAGGGAGAGAAACATCAATGTGTGGTGCCTCTCACATGGCCCTCACTGGGGACCTGGCAGGCAACCCAGGCATGTGCCCTGACAGGGAATCGAACCGGCGACCCTTTGCTTTGCAGCTCGCACTCAATCCACTGAGCTACACCAGCCAGGGCACTATGCTGACATTGATAGCTCTTTAGCCAGAGAGCTGACTTGAGCCCATCAGATAAAAATGTTAAGTGTGGTGACAGAAAGCCAGACCTGGGGCCCTCTGATATAAGTAAACGTGTTGCTTTTTAAATGGATCCCATGAGCTCTGCTGTAAGGAAATCTTTGGCTAGCAGAGTTTCTACAAGGCATGGCGGTGGAAGTGTTCCTTTTGGACCACCCCATGGGCGTTGTGTTTGCCTGCAGGGCCCGTGACTACTCTGCGCCTGTCAACTTCATCAGTGCCGGGCTCAAGAAAGGGGCGGCAGAGGAGGCGGAGCTGGAAGATTCCGACGATGAAGAGAAACCCGTTAAGCAGGATGAATTTCCTAAGGATTTTGGACCGAAGAAGTTAAAAACGGTAGCACCTTTATTGAAGGACTGCGAGCTCAGTGACAGCCTTGGGAGGCCACTGTAGCCCAAGCATCTCCCAGCGAGGAGGACGGCGGGGGGTTTTCCTTGTGTGGCAGGTGCTGCGAGGTGTGACGTGTGACGTGCTGCCTCTTTTCTTTCCTTACACACGCCCTAGATGTGCATTCGGTCTGTGTGACGGGTCGCACAGTGCTCCGTGGCTGGCAGGCCAGTTTTCCCGTCAGCCAAGCTTGCTTTCTTGGGTTTCTCTTTTTCTTTTTCATCCACTAAGCTTTGATGTTCCTTTTCAGGGTGGCAATTTTAAACCCAGCCAGAAAGGTTTTGCGGGAGGAACCAAGTCGTTCATGGATTTTGGCAGCTGGGAAAGACACACAAAAGGAATTGGACAGAAGCTTCTGCAGAAGATGGGCTATGTCCCTGGAAGGGGCCTCGGGAAGAATGCACAGGGTAGGCACCGGCACCCTTGTAGTTTGCATGAGGGAGGCCGGGCGGAAGGAAGGAGAGCGCTGTGGGGCGTGGTCTGCTTTTTCTCCTTTGAAAGCACTTAAACCCCTCAGCCTGGTCCAGCACAAGACAGGCTGTGCTCCTGAGCTACCTTGCTTATCAAACTCAGATGAAATGCTTGTTTCAGCAGGAGGAGAGGGTTAGGGTCTAAAACAGGTTGCAAGTCCATAGGTGGAAGACAGACTTCTTTTTGGCCTGTCCAGTGTTTCAAAAAAAGTTGAATTTGTTGCCAGTACTTAAAAACAGACAGTCTCACCTAACATTCCAGGTTTGCATGGCAGTACCTGCTTCGGCTGAATCACAGCTGCTGCGGGACAGAGCGCGCAGAGTGGCCTTCTCTCCACCATGGCCTGCTGTCTGCCCCCAATCCACTTGACTTGTTTTCATTAATCTTCCTGGGCCCTGAAGGCCTGAGAGTTCATAGTCCCTGCCCACAAGAGTTTCAGTTTTGCAAACATATCCTTCAGGACTGTCCATAAAACATTGAGTGTAGCTTTTTTAATAGTGAGAGACATGTAGCTGTAAACACCTGGCTGAGCAAATCCTGCACGAGTTACCTCTGGCCTCACCGAGGTGTGCCGTCTCCTCTTGGCCTTGCTCCTGCAGCCCCATCAAGACGGCCCCTCTCCCAGGCTCTCACCTCGGTGCCAGAGCCGCTCACACCAGGCAGCTGCAGCCGTCCCACAGGAGACGGCTGTCCTTGTCCGTGAGCCGTTGCCCAGGCACAGTCCTGAGTGGGTGTGAGCAGTCGTGTGCTCTGTGATTCGCAGGCCGCTCCCTGAATTACGGCACAGGTCAAACCCAGGCTGTGTGTGGGAAACCCTAGCTGGTGGAAAACCCACGATGTGAAGTGAGATAGAAATGGTGACCGGGAATGGGAGAGGGGCGTGCTCGAATTGAGATTTCAGCAGTACTAACTGGAAGTGGGAGGTGGGGGGAAGTCTGGGGTGAAGGGAAATTTTTATTGAAATGTTGTTTTTGTTTTTTTTTTTAAAGATTTATTTTTATTCATTTTTAGAGAGAGGGGAAGGGAGGGAGAGAAACAGCAATGTATGGTTGCCTCTCACATGGCCCTCACGGGGACCTGGCCCGCAACCCAGGCATGTGCCCTGACTGGGAATCGAACCGGGACCCTCTGGTTCCCAGCCCGCGCTCAATCCACTGAGCTACACCAGCCAGGGCTGAAATGTTGTGGTTTTGTTTATGAACTCTTTTATAAGAACCTTTATTTCCAAGGCTTAAACATGTTACAAAATGAGTTAAGCACAGTTGATATGAATGTAAAGTAGATGGAGTCTCAAATGCAGCTTCACTTACTTTAGTCAGAATCTAAATATATTTAGTCAGAATCTAAATATAGAATCAATATATTATCTGAATCACTTCACTTTCCCATAGTAAAGGCTCCCAGGTGAGTATAGGGTTTAGCCTGCCAGAGTTCCCTGTTCCAAATGCGCCACCACAAAATGAGCCCAAGGGGACACAGGAGTCTGTGCACAGGATGTATGTAGCCCCACGTCAGCAAACTGCTCGGCGGCAGCGTGAACTCTCAAGGTTCGGATCTCACGGGACATGAGCAGTGTTCCGGGGCAGGGGTGCTCCTTCCCGGGCCCCATGGCACCGTGGGTCCAGGCAGTGTGAGTTCACGGGCTGGCCTGTTAAAATGCAAGAACTGCCATGATCTGAAGTCTCTTTTTTTCTTTTGCTGAAATTGGCAGGCATCATTAACCCGATCGAAGCCAAACAGAGAAAGGGAAAAGGCGCCGTGGGAGCCTACGGCTCGGAGCGGACCACCCAGTCGCTGCAGGACTTCCCCGTGGTGGACTCCGACGAGGAAGCCGAAGAGGTAACCGGAAGCCGGGAGGTGGGGGTGGGGGTGTTGGTGCCCTTTTTACTTGTTCGTTCCTCCATTAGTTCGTGCGTTCCTTCGTTGTCAGTGTCCGCGTGGTTATTGCACGGTACGGGCCAGTCGCTGTGCTGGGGCGGGTGCGCACGGCCTAGGGCCTGGGGGCGGACAGGCCATGCAGGCAGCTACAGTGGGGTCGGCAGGAGCAGGAAGTGCCGGGAAGTGCCGAGGTGGAAAATAAGACTAGGGGTGTGTGAGTGTTGGGGCAGTGGGTGGGGAGGGTGACACACTTCCAATAAATACAGTGGTCAGGGAAGACTCTCAGGAAGGAAACATTTCAGCTACACCTGCAGAAGAGAGGGCGTCGGCCCCAGGCGAGTCAGAGGCCAGAGGACACAGGGCGGCCTGAGCGTGGCGGTGAAGAGGCACCGAGGAGGCGCTGTGGCAGGATGGCAGCACACCAAGCAGGGCGGGGAGGGAGCGCCCGAGATGGTGGCCCGCACCCCTGGCCTTGAAGGCATTAAGTGCTAGGCTCTCATCCCACGGGCAGCAGGCAGCCACCTGCTGTCAGCCCTGTGTGGCTTTGCCGCAGTGACAGAAGGGGCCGGCTCTCCTGATCGACACGTTACTCTTTTCCCCTTTGCATTTATGGGGGAAGCACAATGCGACGAGGACAAGTGTCAGTACCGTTCTTGTCATCGACCCTCTCCTTTCACTGAGGAAGGGGCGTTTGATAATGGGGGGCTGACTACCGAGTCAGGCTCCCAGACTTAGACGCTAGCAGGTGCCCGGCATGCAGCAGAGTGGGCAGGTGAGCCGGGTGGGAGACAGCAAGGCGTGGCGGGCCTGAGGCCGGCGGGCGTGGGCACAGCCCGTGTAAAGGGGTAGTTTCTGTTCAGCGCTGGGCAGTTATTGCCACATAGACTGTGGGCTCGGTATTGTCTGATTTAATGGTTTCTCCCGAGTAGAAGTCCAGATTTTTTTTTTTTTTTTGAGAAAAAAATGACAAATATTAAACCAATGTGAGAAGAACAAAGTGACAAACACAAAACCCACGTCAGTGGCTGAACTCCACCCTCAGACTGACGGTTTTCTCCTTTCCTTTAGATCGTCCTACAGAAAAGTTCTTCAGCGCTGTTTGTAAAAGATGGCTTTGCCTTCAAACCTAGGGGCCTGCCTATTTACCCTCAATTTAAATTAGAACCAGGGTTTTATGTACTTAAAAAACCCTTTTCTGTTGTGTGTCTAAGTTTTACATGCGGTGAATTCAAAACTAGCAGGGTGCCCGATATAGTAGATGCTTGGTAACCATTGCCTTTGTCTTTATTTTCATTTCTATTTCCAGTCCAGCACGCCTGCCTTCTGAACCTCATTATTCGTAAGAGTGGGGTGGGTGTTCAGGAGTATCGTTAGGTGGTTTTAGTGTCACACGCACACGTCCTTAGTGTGGAACCTTGTGGACATCTAAGATAGCAGCTACTGGATGTCTGTTCAAGGCCTCAGGGCCCCGCCTACTGCAAAAAGTGGGTGTGCTCGTGTGATGGGCTGTGTCCCTCTGGTTCAGGAGTTTCAGAAGGAGCTGAGCCAGTGGAGGAAAGACCCCAGCGGAAGCAAGAAGAAGCCCAAATACTCTTACAGGACAGTGGAAGAGCTGAAGGCCAAGGGCAGGATCAGCAAGAAGCTCACCACTCCACAGAAGGAGCTTTCGCAGGTCAAGGTACGTGGGCCCTGGGACACCTGGTCTAGGATGGGGCGCTGGGAAACAAAAAGTAGTCCCAGAGCCCAGGGTCCATCACCAAACATTTTCTGAGGTCCCTTCAGGGCTTCTGTCCAGGACTTTTTCCCCAGTCCTGCTTTTCTCACTTGAGAGCAGCATGTCCGCATTCAGTGCACTCACACCTTCAGGAAGCTGACGAGTCCCTACTGTGTGCCCTGCGCTCTTCCCTGCACCGGAGTGGTGAGGCAGCACGCCCTTCTTTCGGAAGCCTGCAGCCGGGGGATCAGCGAAAACCCAGTGTGGCCATCATCTGCAATGAGCGCGTGGTCCCGGGGGCGGCTGTGCTGTAACCGCGTCCCCTTTACTGCTAGACCTTGAATTTCTTTCTGGTTT
>PVJI01018935.1:0-20643 GCA_004026765.1 Micronycteris hirsuta
CATGAATAATCAATCCAATGTAAATTGGCCCCTGATAAAAACCCTGGCTGGGCAAGCCACGAGGCTTTTTCCGGAGATGGGAGGAATCAGCCACGTAGCCCCGGTCTCTCTTTCCCCGCGTGTCTCGGTATGAGGTTCATACACGCATTGGGTCACGGTCACCCACGGGTATCGGCAGGTCCGATCTACCCCGTGTCAGTCCTTTGCATGCGTTTAGTCATTAGCTGACAGAAAAGGGTTTTCAGTAGCTCTTTCACTATCAAACTTACCACGAAAGTGATAGCTCAGAAAGATACTTCAACCGAAGTACAAAAAAAGAGTACCTATTATCAGAGACACCATTCATTTCACCTACTGAAATGAGTACATTTATCTACCTTTATAAACACTGCAGACAGAGTTTGCTTAAAACCTGCATCGTCAGAAACAAATGGGAGCTGTACCTTACCGAATGCTTTTACTGAATCTATTGATATGATCATGTAATTTTTGTATTTGCTTTTGTTTGTGTGATGTATTATGTTTATTGATTTGTGAATATTGTACCATTGTTGCATCCCTGGGATAAATCCCATTTGGTCATGTTGTATGATCTTTTTAATGTATTGCTGGATGTGGTTTGCCAATATTGTTAAGAATTTTACCATCTATGTTCATCAGCGATATTGGCCTGCAGTTTTCTTTCTTTGTTGTGTCTTTATCTGGTTTTGGGATTAGGATGATGCTGGCTTCATAAAAAGAGTTTGGGAGTCTTCCATCATTTTGGATTTTTTGGAATAGTCTGTGAAGGATAAGGGTTAGCTCTTCCTTAAATGCTTTGTGGAATTCTCCTGTGAAAGGGCTTTTGTGTGTCGGGAGTTTTTTCATTACTGCTTCAATTTTGTCTGCTGTTATTGGTTGGTTCAGGCTTTCTGCTTCTTCTTCACTGAGTTTTGGAAGATTATATTTTTATAGAAATTTGTCCATTTCACCTAGGTTTTCATATTTCTTGGCATACTGTTCTTTGTAGTAGTTTCTTACAATCTTTTGTATTTCTGTGGCGTCAGATGTAATTAATCTCTCCTCTTTCATTTCTGATTGTGTTTATTTGGGCCCTCTCTTTTTTTCTTGATATGCCTGCTTAAAGGCTTGTCGATTTTGTTTATCTTTTCAAAGAACCATCTCCTGGATTCATTGATCCTTAGAATTGTGCTTTTAGTCTCTAAGTCATTTAATTCTGCTCTGATCTTGGTTATTTACTTCCTTCTCCTTGCCCTGGGTTGTCTTTGTTGTTGTTCCTTGAGTTCTTGTAGGCGTAGAGTTAGGTTGTTTCTTCGAAAGGTTTCTATTTTTTTAGGTAGGCCTGTATCGCTATGAACTTCCCTCTCAGGACTGCCTTCACTGTGTCCCATAAGTTTTCACTTGTTGTGAGTTAATTTTCTTTTGTTTTGAGAAAATATTTTATTTCTTCCCTCATGTCTTTCTTGGCCCATTCATTGTTTCATAGTATGATATTCAATCTCCATGATTTTGAGTGTTTTGGGTTTTTTTCCGTGGCGTTGGTTTCTAGTTTCTGTCCCTTCTGGTTAGAGAAAACACTTGATATGATTTCAATTTTCTTGACTTTGTTGAGGCTTGTTTTGTGTCCTATCATACGATCTATCTTCGAAACTGTTCTATGTGTATTTGAAAAGAATGTGTATTTAGCTTCTTTGTGGTGAAAGGCTCTGTATATATCAGTTAAGTCCATTTGCTCTAGGGCATTGTTCAATGCCACAATACCTTGTTTAAATTATATTTGGAAGATCTGTCCATTTTTGACAGTGGGGTGTTGAAATCCCCTACTATATTTGTGTTGCTATCAAAATCTTTCTTGAAGTCCTCCAAGAATTTCTTTATGAATTTGGATGCTCCTATGTTGGGTGCATATATATTTACAATGTTTATGTCTTCTTAGTTAATTCTTCCCCTGAGTATTATGAAGTGTCCTTCTGGGTCTCTCTTTATGGCCCTTTTTTTGAAGTCATTTTGTTTGATATAAGTATTGCTACCCCAGGTCTTTTCCTATTTGCTTGGAAAATTTGTTTCCATCCCTTCAATTTCAGTCTGTGTAAATCTTTTGTCCTGATGTGAGTCTCTTGTTTGCAGCATATATGTGGGTCATGTTTTCTTAGCCATTCAGCTATTCTATGTCTTTTGATTGGAGCACTTAATCCATTTACGTTTAAGGTTATTAATGATAGGCACTTATTCATTGCCATTTTTCTGTACCTGTGTTCTCCTCCCTCCCTCCCTCTCTCTCTCTCTCTCTCTCTCTCTCTCTCTTCCTTCCTTTCCTTAAAGTAGTCCCTTTAGCATGTCTTGCAGAACTGGTTTGGTGGAGGTGTATTCTTTTAGACTTCCTTTGTCTGGGAATCTCCTTCTTTGGCCTTCTGTCTTGATTGAGAGCCTTGCTGGGTACAGTAGCCTTGGTTGCAGGCCTCTGCTTCTCGTTACTTGGAATATTTCTTGCCATTATCTTCAGGCTTAGAGTGTTTCCATTAAGAATTCAGTTGCTAACCTTATTGGGGGCTCCCTTGTATGCTATTTCCTGTTTCTCCCTCGCTGCCTTTAAGATTCTCTCTTTGTCTTGGAATTTTGCCATTTTAATGATGATGTGTCTTGAAGTGGGCCTCTTTGGGTTCCTCTTGATTGGGACTCTCTGTGTCTCCTGGATTTGTGTGACTTTTTCTCTCATTAGATTAAGGAAGTTTTCCATCATTACTTTTTCAAACAGGTCTTCTCTTCCTTGCTCTTCTTCTTTTCCTTTTGGTATCCCTATTATATGGATATTATTGCATTTCATGTTGTCCTGCATTTCCCTTAATCCCTCTTCTTTCTGAGCCTCTTTTCCTTTTCTTGCTCTGTCTGGGTGTTTTTTCCTACTTTGTCCTTCAGCTCACTGATCTGATCTTCTGCTTCATCAAGCCTGCTTTTGATTCCTTCTACTGTGTTCTTCAGTTTAGAAATTGTATTCTGAATTTCCTCTTGGACCTTTTGGATAGTTTCTATTTCCTTTTTCATGTTGATATAGTTTGCAGTGAGTTCATTGTAGTTTCACTGTAGTTTCTGGTGATTCTCTGTGAGCTCATTGAGCTTCCTCATAACCAATGCTTTGAACTCAATATCTGATAGTTGACTTGCCTCTGTTTCATTTATCATTCTTTCTGGGGCTTCCTCCTTTCCTTTCACTTGGGGATTATTTCTTTGGCTCCCCATTGTTTGCGAGACTTTTCTTGTTAGCTTCTGGTTCTTAAACTGTTCTGTTCTGACTCCCTGCCTTTATGTTATGAACTTCTATGGTAGAAAACCTGTGAGATTCAGTGGTGCAGTCTCCTAATCTCCTGAGCTCACTGGTTTTGGATTTCATTTACGTTGTGTCTCTGTATGTCTTTGGGTTTTGATTGTTGTTAGGTCTTTCTTTGGTGAGTCCTTTGCTCCAGCTGGTTAACTGAGTGTCACTCCACCCACCATGCCTTATATTCTGTTGTGTAGGTGTGGACAGGTTGTGCTGAAGCTGATTCTTCTGTGTGAACAAGGTTTTGAGGCTTCTTTCTCCCTTCTGTTCAGTTGTTTATTGTGGTAAATTTCACCACCAATTGGTTGTATATCCCATTTGGTCCTGGATTAAAGTTAGTGTGGGTTCTACTTCCTCCTTCACCTTCTTCTGTTGTTTTCTGTTGGTGGTTCCTTTGTTGGTGGATTTCCTCTTCCAGCAGGTGTACTGGTGTTCACTGCTCCCACTTTGCAAGTTCTCTGGAGTAGCAAAGTGAAATTTGTCTCACTGTCTCTGTTTTTGGGATGACCTCTGTTTTGGTCTAACTCTGGTGTTTTTCACAGCTCCAGGTTTTAATGTCTCACCTGTGGGAAAGAAGAGGGGAGGGAAAGAGGAAGGAAGGGATAAAGAATAAAATAAGGAAAGGAAGGAAACAAGGAGGAATACAAATGAAAAGGAAAGAAAGGAAGAAGGAATTAAAAGAAAGTTTTTTAAATTAAAATATTCAAAATAAAAAAGTAAAAAAGAAAGAAAGAAAAGAAGGGGGGAACTAGGAATAATAAAGTAAAGGGAGGAAGAAGGAAGAAAAAAATAAAGAAGGACAGAGTGGAAGAGGGGAGTAAAAAAAACCAAAAAACCTTCTGCTGGCTTTAAAAAAGTGAGGCCAGGCCTGTTCTTCTGGTCTTCCTGATTGCGTTTTTTTTTTTTCTCCCTTCCTGAGATGCACTCTTCGCTGTTGTTCAGCCTCCAGCCCAGTTCCTAGGTTCCCTTCTGGGTCTAGCCTAGGCCTTTAGTTGTACTGTCCTTGAGGTGCCCCAATTAGGGGCTACTCTTCCACTGACTTCTAGTTCCTTGTTGGCCTTGATGATAGGTACTCTCAGCCCCTTCCAGGTAGTTTAGCCTCCCACTGAGTCAAGTCTTTCCAAGGACTGAAGTTCCCCCAAGCGGGGCACTTCCCCCTTTATCCTACAGAGCCAGTCGGCCCTGCAGGGATCTGTGCGCAGCGGCTGGGTGGCAGGAGCTTTGTCCCCAGTGCTCTGGGTATGAGCTCCGCAGACCTTTGTGCTCCGTCCCCTAAGCCCCTGGATTGGGTGCGGGCCAGCAGCTGGACTGGAGGCCACTGGTTGCACACCTTCCCTAGTGTTTTTGGAGTGGGCATGGGTGGTCCCGGAGTCTCTGGTTGCACACAGTCCCCGATTCCCCTTGACTGGCACCACTGTGCTGGGGGCCGCCGGTTGCCCACTGTTCCTGGTTATTCTGGAATATATGCAGGCAGGCTTCCCTGGGCTGCTGATCATCAGGCGCGCGTATGGACCCCAGGGCTAGTGGGGGCATGGGCTCTCCAAAAGACCTGAAGTGCCTCTTTTTTTCTATTTTTATTTTTGAAAAATTCTTCCTATTTAAGCCCGCCAGTCCAAACAAGCACCTGGCCTCTTACACAGCCCAATCTGGCTGTCTCCCAAGAATCTTGCAGCAGACCCGGCAGGCACCAGGCCGAGCTGGGGCTGCATCCTGTCCTGGTCCCTGCGCTGGTCCCTAAGCACTCTCTTTACTGTCCGATCATTCAATGTCCCCTATAATTTTGGTCTGCAATCTTCATATATGCTGGAATTCCATTGGCTGTTCGCTCTGTTCTTCAGAAGATTGGCTAGGTATTTCACCAATGGGCAGGAGGAAGTGGACTCCGCTCTCACCTATCTCACTTCCATGTTATCTCTATGAAGCGGGTTATCAGGAAAACCTAACTGCAGCATTTATGACGCCTTGTCAATGTCCTCACTTCAGATTGAGATGCATACTACTCACATCTGACATAATAAAATGGTAGTGAAATGCTTCAACACCTCGAAATCACTAAGAAATAGAGTTTCACATGAAGCAGTGTTTCTGGAAGCCTATCTACAAAGTATAAATAGCCATGTAAATATACTCATTTCAGTGTGAGATGGAACTAGCTGTGTCTGAGATAATAAGGATGTGGTAAAGTGTTTGATCAAATTGTAATCAATAAGCAATAAGAATATTTCATACAAAGCAGGTTTTCAGAAAAAAAATCTCCAGCATTATAAGGGATGTAAATGTACTCATTTCAGTATGAAATGAATACTAGTGGTGTCTGACATAATATGGTTGTGAACTGTTTGAATACTTCAAAATCACTCAGCAATGAGAAAATTTCATACGAAGCGTGTTTTAGGAATAACCTTTGTGCAGCATTTATGACACCAATAAATGTGCTTATTTCAGTACCAGATGAATACTACTGGTGTCTGAAAAAAATAACGTGGTAATGTAGTGTTAGAATACCTCACAATCACTCAGGAATGAGAATATTTTGGATGAATCAGGTTTCTGGCAAAACCCATCTGCAGCATTTATGACACCATGTAAATGAGCTCATTTCACTACGAGATGAACAGTAGTGGTGTCTGACATAAAAATAGTAGGGAAGTGTTTGAACACCTTGAAATCAGTAAGGAATAGAATTTTTTTTTTACAAAGCATGTTTTCAGGTAAACTCATCTGCAATGTTTATAATGCCATGCAAATATACTCATTTCAATACAAGACGAATTACTAGTGCTGTCTGACATAACAAAGTGGTAATGAAGTGATTGAACACCTCAAAATCACTCTCAAATGAGAATTTTTCATAGGAAACAGTTTTTTTTGGAAAAACCATCTGCAGCTTTTATGATGCCTTGTAAATATACTCCTTTTAATATGAGATGAATACTAATGGTATCTGATGGAATGAAGTGGTAGTGAAGTGTTTGAATATCTCAATCATTCAGGAAAGAGAATATATCATGTGATGACAGTTTTTAGGAAAATCCAACTGCAGCGTTTATTACGGTGCATAAATGCACTCATTTCAGTACAAGATGAATACTAGTGGTATTTGACATAAAAATTATAGTTAAGTGTTTGAACACATCAAAATCAGAAATGAGAATATTTTGTATGAAGCTTGTTTTCAGGAAAAACATTTGCAGTGTGTACAATGCCATGGAAATGTACTCATTTCAGTATGAGATGAATAGTAGTGGTGTCTGACATAATAAAATGGTGGTGAAGTGCTTGAACACCTTGAAATCACACAGGAATTTTATATTTCTTATGAAGTGGGTTTTCAGGAAAATACATCTGCAGCATTTCTAAAGCCATGTAAGTGTACTCATTTCACTATGAGATGAATAACAATGGTGTCTGACATAATACAATGGTAGTGACATATTTGAATACCTCAAAATCACTATTGAATGAACATGTTTTGTACAAAATGGGTTTTCTGGAAAACCCACATGTGGTGTTTATTATGCCATGTAAATATATTCATTTATACGATATGAATACTGGTGGTGTCTGAAATAATAAAATGGTTCTGAAGTGTTTGAACAACTCAAAATCACTAGGGAAGGAGAATATTTCATATGAAATGGGTTTTTGGTGAAAAGCATTTACACCATTTATAATGCCATGTAAATGTTCTAATTTCAGTAAGAGATGCATTTTAGTGGTGTCTGACATAATACAATGGCAGTGTCATGTTTGAACACCTCAAATGCACTTGGGAATGAGAATAATTGTTTCAAAGTAGGTTTTCAGAAAAACCCATCTGTAACCTTTATGTTACCATATAAATGTACTCATTTCAGCACAAGATGAATGCTTGTGGTGTGTGACATTATAATATGGTAGTGATTTTTGAACACCTCAAAAACACTCAGAAATGAGAACATTTCACAAGAAGCTGGTTTTCAGGAAAACTTATCTGCAGCTTTAATAATGCCATGCAAATGTTCTCATTTCAGTATGAGATGAATACCAGTGGTGTCTGTTATAATAAAGTAGTAGTTAAGGGTTTGAACACCTCAAAATCACTTGGAAATGAGAATTTTTTATAGGAAGTGGATTTTTGTGAAAAAACATCTGCATCATTCATAACACATTTATATGTACTCATTTTGGTAGGAATAAATGCTACTGGTGTCTGACATAATAAAAGGGTAGTGAAGTGTTTGAACACATTGAATTCACTTGGGAATAGAATATTTCTTACAAAATGGATTTTCAGAAAAAATCTGCAGCATTTATGACACCATGAAATTGTACTCGTTTAAGTTGAGTTGTATACTAGTGCTGTCTGACATAATAAAGTTGTAGTGAAGTGTCTGAACACCTCATATTTCCTCGAGAATGAGATATTTCGTACGAAGTGGGTTTTCAGGAGGACCCATCTGAAATGTTTATCATGCCATGTAAATATACTTATTTCAGTATGAGAGGCATATTAGTGGTGTTTACATAATAAAATGGTATTGTCGTGTTTGAATACCTCAAAATCACTCAGTAATGAGACTATTTCGCATGAAGTAGATTTTCAGGAAAACTCATCCGCTGCTTTAATAAATGCTATAAATGTACTCATTTTAGTATGACACAAATAGTAGTGGTGTCTGATATTATAAAATGGTAGTGAAGTGCTTGAACACCTTGAAATCACTAAGGAATAGAATATTTCTTATGAAGAGTGTTTTTGGGAAAACCTCCCTGCAGCATTTATGACACCGTGTAAATTTACTCATTTCAATACAAGATGAATACTGGTGGTGTCTGAGACAATAAAATAGTTGTGAAGTGTTTGAACAACTAAAATCACTTGGGAATGAGAATATTTCATGTGAAGCGGGTTTGGGGAAAAACACCTGCAGCGCTTATAACACCATGTAAATGTACTCTTTCAGGAGGAGATGAATACTACTTCTGTCTGACATAATAAAATTGTAGCAAAGTGCTTGAACACCTCAAAAATTTCTGGGATTGAGAACATTTCATACCAAGGAGGCTTTTGGGAAAACACATCTGTAGGATTTATAACACCATGTAAGTATACTCATTTCAGTACCAGTTACATACTACTGTTGTCTGAAGTAATAAAACAGTAGTGTTTCAATACCTCAAAATCACTCAGGAATGAGAATATTTGGTACAAAATGTGTTTTCCAGAACACCCATGTATAGCATTTATAACACCATGTAAATGTACTCATTTCAGTACGAGATGAAACTAGCTGTGTCTGATATCATAAAGTTGTAATGAAGTGTTCAAACAAATTGTAATTGATTGGAGATGAGAATATTTTGTACAAAGCAGTTTCAGGAAAATGCATGTGCATCATTTATAAAGCCAAGTAAAGGTATTCATTTAATTACAAAGAGCATTTCAAGGAAAACAAATCTGAAGTCTTTATAATGCAATGCAAATGTACACACTTCAGGACAAGATGCACACTAGTGGTGTCTGACATAATACAATGATAGTGAAGTGCTTGAATACCTTGAAATCAGTTGGAATTGAATATTTCATGTGAAGCACATTTTCAGGAAAATGTATATGCTGTTTTTATGATGCCATTAACTGTACTCAGTTCAGTACAACATGAATACTGGCTGCACCGGAGAGAAAAAAGTTCTAGTGAAATGTTTGAACAAATTGAAATTGATTGGGAATAAGAATATTTTTTATGGAGTCCCTTTTCAAAAACATCTACCTGCAGAGTTTATAATGTCATGTAAATATACTCATTTCAGTATGAGATGAATAATGGTGCTGTCTGAAACTATAAAATGATAGTGAACTTTTTGAATACCTCTAAATCACTCGGGAATGAGAATATGTCATAGGAAGAAGATTTGGGGAAAACCAATTTGAAGCATTCATTACACCATTTAAATGTAGCCCTTTCAATATGAGATGAATTTCATCTGTGTCTGAGATAATGAAATAGTAGTGAAGTGTTTCAACACCTTGAAATCAATCAGGAATGAGAATATTTTGTAAAAAGTGGGTTATAATCAACAAAAGAAAAAAGCAAGAAAAACATTACCAGAGACATTGAAATTAAGAACAATCTAACAATAGCCAGAGGGGAGGGGGGAGGGGACTATAGGGAGAAGGGTTTTCAGGAACCACTATAGAGGACACATGGACAGAACCAAGGGGGAGGATGGAGGCAGGGGAGGGAGGTGGGTTTGGAGGGGGTGGGGGAGGGGAGGGAGAGGATGCAGACAACTGTAATTGAACAACAATAAAGTAATATTTTAAAAAAAGAAGTGGGTTTTCAGGGCAACAAACTGTAGCATTTATAATGCCATGTAAATATATTCATTTCGGTACATGCTGCGGATTTCGTCCCGCAAAATCCGTGGTGACTGCAATCGAACATGTGAATGAATCTCACACAGAGACACACTTGGAAAAGGAAGTCCGGGGCCACGGACCCTTCCCTCATTGTCTGGGAAAGGGCCTCGAGCATAGCTCAGCAGGGCTTTTTATTAGTAGTTTCAGGATACATTTGCATTGGAATGGTTATTCATTAACTATATGCAGAACAGGGGTCTTCAACTAGGTTGTAAAGATATATGGAAAGGGGATAGATAAGCGGGCGGTTTACTCAGTAAGGTAAACATTTGGGCAGGAAAAAATTTCAGGCATCAACTAACATAAGCCCCTTGATTCTGGGGAAAGGGACTCAGCAAGGTAATAAATTTTAAGAAACATGTTAGCCAAATTTTCCTTCAGAGAATTCTTTTTTCCACGGACATGAATCACGCTGGCCGACTTAGGAGTAGTTTTTCCACGTGGAGCTTGGCTCACACATGTGAATCCCGGAGCTACGATTCTCCATGTGTGTAAAAAGAATCCTCTACAAGTACATGATGAACATTGGTGCTATTGGACACTACAAAATGGTAGTGAACTGTTTGAACACCTCAAAATCACTCAGAAAGGAGACATACCAGGCGGTTTTGGGGAAAACCAATCTGAAGCATTCATAATGCCATGTAAATATATTCATTTCAGTATGAGATGAATACTAGTTGAGTCTGATATAATAAAATGGTAATGAATTTTTTTGGAAGATTGGCAGCAAGGTAGGTAGAAGTGGAGTCCGCTTCCCCCTGTGCACAGGTGGAATACCTGGCCTATCTTCTGGGAACAGAGCAAAAAGCCAATTGTATCCCAGCATATATGAAGGTTGGAGGCCAAAATTGTAGAGGACATTGAAAAACAGATGGTAAGGAGACTGTTTTGGGACAGTAAGGTTGGGACTGCCCTGGGACCAGCGAGGGGGCCAGGGCTGCTGCAACCCCAGGCCTGGAACATGCTGGGCCTGCCCGTGGTGGCTTAGAAGACAGCCAGGTCAACAGCTCCCTCCCCTGTCAAACACAGAGGATAGAGCAGCACCAGGATGGATCTGATGCTTAAAGTTGCTGGAGGAAATAAAGATGAAGTGTCAGACATACAGGGGTGGTGTTCACCCACTGAGACTGTGGACACCAGCTGGGTCATTACCAGAGAAATTGGGGAACTGGGTGATGCCTCAAAAAGGGAGAAGAGTTGGGCTATGACTGACCCTGACCTGTATGGTCACTGGTCTAGTTGGAAAGTTGGGCTGTGTGAGAGGCCAGGCACTTGTTGGGAGTGGGAGGCTTGAACAGGAGGTTTTGTTCAAAAAAGAGGCTCTCAGTGGCTGATTAGGGAACTCTCCTGCAGAGGCCGCACCCACCACCCTGGCAACACCCTTGCAGCAACTGCAGCCACAGCCTCAGCTGCATCCCCAACACTGCAGCAGCAGAGTTCGCATCCACACTGCCACTGCAACCTCCACTGCATGCCAGGCCTTGCTGCCGCAGTGGACAGGCCCCGCCTCTACCTCCAGTTGCTCAGCCCTGCTCTTGCTCCTGCCCCCGCAGCCCCAGCCACCCACCACCCCCTGACCTCAGCAGCAGAGGCTGGGTCAGGACTGTACCTATGCCCGCCATTCCAGGGGCATGTACCAGCCGGCCACTGCTGCAGCTGAGCCCTCACCCCACAAGGCCAGACTTGCTCACTAGAAGGAAGGAGGAGGTGCCCCAAGCAGAGGAGAGCAGCAGGGCTCAGGGATTTAGCAGCCACCAGAAGGACTTAACTGTGGGGGAGCTGAACTACCCTGAAGAGATTTTGAGAGTTCCTACCGACTAAGACATGGAAGAGATAGAAAGTGGCATGTGAGTTGCCCCTAATTGGTGCACCTGAAGGACAGCACAACTGGTGGATTAAAGGTGCCAGCCTGGTGTAGAAGGGCACTGGTGGCCCAGCAGCTAACTGAGGAGCTGGGTTGGAGGACGGGCAACTGTGAAGAATGCAGCCTAGACCTGGCCCCCATCCTTGCAAAACCATAGGAAGGGAGAAAAGTGAAACCCAACCCACCTCAGCCTGCTGAAGCCAGAAGACCAGCAGAATTTGCTTGGCAGTTTAAAGTAAGCAGGAGGCTCAAGAGGTTGGACCCAAAGAGGAACACACCAAGACACATCATAATGACATTACCCAAGATTAAAAATAAGGAGAGAATCTCAGAAGCAGCAAGAGAAAAGGAGATAGTTACCTACAAAGGAATTCCCATAAGACTGTCAGCTGATTTCTCAAAAGAGACCTTGCAGGCAAGAAGGGGCTGGAGAGAAGTATTCCAAGTCATGAAAGGCAAGGACCTACATCTAAGAATACTCTATCCTGCTAAACTCTCATTTAGAATAGAAGGGCAGATAAAGTGCTTCTCAGATAAAGTCAAGTTCAAGGAGTTCATCATCCCCCAGCCTTTATTGTATGAAATGTTAAAGGGATTTATATAAGGTATGGAGGGATATCAACAGGGGAGTGGTAGGGGGAGAGGGTGGGAAGGGGCAGAGAATAAGTAGCATAAATGGTAGGTAGAAAACAGACAGGGGGAGGTTAAGAATAGTATAGGAAATGTAGAAGACAAAGAATTTATGTGTATGACCTATGGACAAAAACTTTAGGTGGGGAATGGGGGGGTATGGGGGCAGAGGGGAAGAAAGAGGGAAAAATGGGACAACTGTAATAGCATAATAAATAAAATATATTAAAAATACAATAAAATAAAGTAAGCAGGAGGCTTTTCTTTCATATATTTTTTTCTTTTGTTTTCCCCCAAGTGAGAAAATAAGACCTGGAGCTATGAAAGGACCACAGTAATACCCAAGGAGGGATTACAAGGCTAATTCTAACAATTGAGAAACTGAGACAAATTGCTCTTTGCTATTCCAGAGAAGTTGCATGTTATTGTTTATTTGTATTATTATTATTTTTTCATTATTTTTACTTTTTATTTTATTAGTATTTTTTATTTCTCTTCTTTCTGTTTAGTTTTCTTTGTTTTTTTAATTGTATTGTTTGACTGGTTTTCCTTGTTCTCTCTTTTGTAGTGTTGTTTTTTTTTTAATTTTCTTTCTTTCACTTCACTTGTGTTCCAATAGCACACTACTCTAGGTCATGTACCTCCTATTCTTGTTATTCAGATCATATAGACTCTGTCATATGATTGTTCTTCCAGTATTATTGTAAATAATTGTTGTTCCATACACTTGTGAACACTACACAGCACCCCTCCCAGACCTTAGCCCATTTCACTGTCTTCTAGAAATTTATTACTGGTGTGGTTAACAATATTCTATTGCACATTATGCCTATTTTCTATCCTTTACTCTTACTACTTCTCATAATCTCACATCCCACAAGCTCACTGTTTTCTAGATTCAACTCACAATTATTGACCCCCTCTGATAAGAAATTTTGACAAGGGTGTAATTTTTTCCACCCTTTCTAAAAACTGGATAGTTGGGTGAAATATCACAATTAACAATATACTTATCCAAAGGATCGCCTATCTCTTCTCAATGGGTTGGTATTTTAAATTCCATAGAATACACTCCTGCTGTCTTAAGCCATTTCTATGTCCCCCTCCAACTGATCACATAAAGAGTAGGTGGGAGCTGTAAACACCAGTATACCTTCTGGAAGAGAGAACCCACCAACAAAGAAACCACCAATAGATAATAAAGGAAGATGGTGAAGGAGTGAGTGAAAGCCACACTAACCTCCACCCAGGACCAATATGGAATTACAACTAAACAGTGGAGAAATTACCCAGGAAACACAACTGAACAATAGCAAGAGAGAAACCTCAAAACCTTGGACAGACAGAACAAGCTTTGACACAACCTGTCTGCACCTGCACAACAGCATACAAGATGTGGTGGGTGGAGTGACCCTCAGTCAACCAGCTGGAGGGAAGGACCCACCAAAGAAACACCCAACAACAATCAAAGCCCAAATACATCCAGAGAGTGAACATAAATGACAGCCCTAGAGCAGCAAGCTCAGGAGATCAAAGAGACTGCACCACTGATTTTCACAGGCCTCCTACCATAGAAGTTCACACCAGAAACCCAGGGAGTCCAAACAGATCAATTTAAGAAACAGAGGCTAACAAGAAGAGTCTCACAAATAATGGGAAGACAAAGAAACAAACCCTCAATGAAAGAAAAGGAGGAAGCCTAAGAAAGAAAGATAAATTAAATAGGGGTGAATCAACTATTAGATATTGAGTTCAAAGCAATGGTTATAAGGAAGCTCAACAAGCTCACAGAGAATTACCAAAAACTACAGGGGAACTACAATGAACTCATTGCAAACTATATCAACATGAAAGATAATAAAAACTATTAAAAAGGGTCAGGAGGAAATAAAGAATACAATTTCTGAATTGAAGAACACAGCAGAAGAAATCAAAAGCAGGCTAGATGAAGCAGAGGATCAAATTGGCAAGCTGGAGGACAAGATAGAAAAAAAACTCCCAGAAAGAGCAAGAAAAGGAAAAAAGACTCATAAAGAATGAAGAGGGATTACAGGAACTGCAGGACAACATGAAACGTAGTAATGTCCATATAATAGAGATACCAGAAGGAAAAGAAGAACAAGAGATAGAAAACCTGTTTGAAAAAGTAATGATGGAAAACTTCCCTAATTTGATGAGAAAAAAAAAAAAGTGACACACATCCAGGAAACACAGAGAGTCCCAATCAAGAGGAATACAAAAGACGCCCACTTCAAGACACATCATCATTAAAATGGCAAAATTCCAAGACAGAGAGAATTTTAAAGGTAGCAAGGGAGAAATAAGAAGTAACTTACAAGGGAGACTAGCAGGTGACTTCTCAATGGAAGCGCTCCAAGCCAGAGGGATTGGCAAGGAATACTCCACCTAATGAAAAAAAGGTTTGCAACCAAGGCTACTTTATCTAGAAAGACTCTCAATTAAAATGGAGGGTGAAATAAGGAGCTTGCCAGACAAAAGAAGGCTATAAGAATGCATATCCACCAAACCAGCATTGCAAGATATGTTGAAGGGACTGCTTTAAGAAGAGGGAGAGAAATATTGAGAGAGAAAGGAACAAAGATACAAAGGGAGTAAAATGGCAATGACTAAGTACCTATCAATAATAACCTTAAATGTAAATTAATTAAATGATTCAATCAAAAGACATAGGGTAGCTGAATGGAAAAGAAAACATGACCCACACATATGCTGCCTACAAGAGACCCACCTCAGAACAAAAGACCTACACAGAATGTAAGTGAAGGATTGGGAAAAATATTCCAAGCAAATGGACAGGGGAAAAAAAGCCAGGATAACAATACTTATATCAGACAAAATGTACTTCAAAACAAAGGCCATAAAAAGAGACCCAGAAGTTCACTTCATAATACTCAAGGGAAGAATCCATCAAGAAGACATAAACATTGTGAATATATATGCACACAACATAGGCGCATCTAAGCACATAAAGAAAATCTTGGAGGACTTCAGAAAAATATTGACAGCAACACTATCATAGTAGGGGATTTAAAAAAGATTTCATTTATTTTTACAAAGAGGGGAAGGGAGAGAGAAATGGAGAGAGAGAAACATCAATGTGTGGTTGCCTACTACATGGCCCCCACTGGGAACCCAGCCTGCAACCCAGTCATGTGCCCTGACTGTGAATCAAACTGGCGACTTTTGGTTCTCAGCCCTTGCACAATCCACTGAACTACACCAGCCAGGACTATAGTACAGGATTTAAACACCCCACTATCAATAATGGATAGATCTTCCAAACAAAATTTCAACAAAGGTATTGCAGCACTGAACAATGTTATGGATCAAATGGACTTAACTCATATATATAGAAACTTTCATCCCAAAAAAGAAAAATTAACATTCCTTTCAAATGCACATGGAACATTTTCAAAGATAAACCACATGATAGAACACAAAACATCCTCAACAAAGTCAAAAAAGTTGAAATCATACCAAGCATTTTCTCTGACCACAAGGGACTGAAAATAGAAACCAACCTCAAGGCAAAACCTCAAAAACAATCAAACTCATGCAGATTGAATAGCATGTTATTAAACAATGAATGAGTTAAGAATGATATAAGGAAGAAATAAAAAAAAATTTCTGGAAACAAATGAAAGTTAACTCATAACAATCCAAAACTTACAGGACACAGCAAAGGGAGTCCTGAGAGGGAAATTCATAGCAATACAGGCCTACCTAAAAAAGATAGAAATGTTTCAAATAAACGACCTAACCCTACCCCTACAAGAACTCCAGGAACAACAACAAAGACAGTCCAGAGCCAGTAGAAGGAAGGAAATAAAAAAGATCAGAGCAGAAATAAATGACATAGAGACTGAAAGCACAATTCTAAGGACAAATTCAGGAGCTGGTCCCATGAAAAGATAAACAAAATTGATCACCCTTGAGCAGAGTCATCAAGAAAAAAAAAAGACAGAGGACCCAAATAAACACATCAGAAATGAAAGAGGAGAGATTACAACTGATACCACGGAAATACAAAGGATTGTAAAAAATTACTTTGGCAAGAAATTTGAAAACCGAGGTGAAATTGAGAACTTTCTACAAAAATAAAATCTTCCAAAACTGAATAAAGAAGCAGAAAGCCAGAACACACCAATAACAGCTGATGAAATTGAGGCAGTAATCAAAAAATTCTAGACACACAAATGTCCTGCACCAGATAGTTTCACGGGAGAATTTTACAAAGATTTTAAGTAATAGCTTATGCCTATCCTTCACAGACTATTCCAAAAATCTAAGAATATAGAAGACTCCCAAACTCTTTCTATGAAGCCAGCATCATCCTAATCCCAATACCAGATAAAGACATAACAAAGAAAGGAAACATCAGGTCAATATCGCTAATGAACATAGATGCTAAAATTTTCAACAGAATATTGACAAAACACATCCAGCAATACATTAAAAGATCATACACTATGATCAAGTGGGATTCATCCCAGAGATTCAAGGACGGTACAATATTCACAAAACAATAAATGTAATACATCACATAATCAAAAGCAAAGACAAAAATCACGTGATTATATCAAATATTCAGAAAAAAGCATTTGATAAGGTACAGAACCCATTTATGATAAAAACATGCCGCAAAGTGGGAAGAGAGGGAGCATTCCTCAACCTAATAAAGGCCATATACAAGAGATCTACAGCCAACATCATACTCAATGGGAAAAAACTTGGAGCTTTCCCACTAATATCAGGAAGAAAACAAGGTTTTCCACTTTCACCACTTCTATTCAACATAGTATTCGAAGTCCTAGCTACAGCAATCAGGAAAGAAAAGGAAATAAAAGGCATCCAAATTGGAAAGGAGGAAGCAAAACTATC
The DNA here is from genome assembly GCA_004026765.1 of Micronycteris hirsuta. Taxonomy (NCBI): domain Eukaryota; kingdom Metazoa; phylum Chordata; class Mammalia; order Chiroptera; family Phyllostomidae; genus Micronycteris; species Micronycteris hirsuta. Next base: position 17,119 of record PVJI01018935.1, read on the forward strand.
ACTGTTTCCAGATAACATGATAGTGTACCTAAAAAATCCTATAGAATCCACCAACAAACTACTTAACCTAATAGGTGAATTTGGCAAAACAGCGGGATTCAAAGTCAATATTCAGACCTCAAAGGCATTTTTGTACACCAAAGATGAACTATCACAAAAAGAAACTAGATAAAAAATTCCATTTGATATAGCAATAAGAAAAATAATGTACCAAGGAATAAATCTAACCAAGGAAGTAAAAGATCTGTACTCAGAAAACTGCACAACACTGAAGAGAGAAATTAAGGAAGACACAAGCAAATGGAAACATGTACCATGCTCATGGATTGGAAGAATTAACATCATCAAAATGTCTATACTGGGAATTTTGGCAAGATGGAGGCATAGGTAGACACACTGTGCCTCCTCACACAACCAAAACAGGAAAAACAGCAATTTAAATAAACAAAAACAGCTATATCTGACAGAAAACCGAACTGAGTGGAAGTCCAACAACCAAGGAGTTAGAGAAGACACAGTCATCCAGACCTGAAAGCGGGGTGGAGCTGGGCGGAGAGAGTGTGGTGAGACCACGGTTTGTGGAGTGGTACTGGCAGCTCTGCAGCTGCCTGGAGAGACCCGTGGTGGGCGTGCCTGACCAAAATGCAGCCAGCTCCCGGCCCACCCAGACCCAGTGGGGCTGAGACTGGTGGACCGGGTGGGTCCTCATTCGTGTGCAGATAAACCAGGAGAGAAAGCAGGGAGCGGAGCAGAACATGCAACCCACCAAAGCGGGGAATAAAACCTCAAACCACCGACTGAAAACACCAGTGGGGGTAGAGGTGGTGGCAGGAGGAACTCCTGGCCTCACAAGAGAGTTCACTGGGGAGACCCACAGGAACTTGGAACTGTGCAGGCCCAACCACCCACCCTGGAGCCAGCACAGAAGGGCCCAACTTGCTTGTGGGTAGCTGGGGAAGTGCGGAGAGCGGAGCAAGCACCATTGTTGTCTCAGGACCTGCCCCCACAGGCTGCGTCACAACACCACGACGTGGGTTACCCTGCCCTGGTGAACACCTAAAGCTCCGCCTCTTAAAGTAACAGGTGCACTGAGAAAAAAAATGGCTCAAATGAAAGAACAGATCAAAGTTCAAGAAAAAATACAACTAAGCAATGAAGAGATAGCCAACCTCTCAGATGCAGAGTTCAAAACACTGGTAATAAGGATGCTCACAGGATTGGAAGAAAAATGGTCGAAATTAGTTGAACAAGTGAAGGATAATATAAAAGAAATGAGGGGAAATCTGTAGGGAACCAATAGGGATGAGAAGGAAACTGCGACTCAAATCAACAGAGTGGACCAGCAGAAAGAAAAAAAAACATCCAACCAGAAGATAATGAAGAAACAAGAATTCAAAAGACTGAGGAGAGGCTTAGGAACCTCCAAGACATCTTTAAACGTCCCAACATCCAAGTCATACGGGTGCCAGAAGGAGAAGAGGGGGACCAAGGGATTGAAAACTTATTTGAACAAATAATGAAGGAGAACTTCCCCAAGTTGGTGAAGGAAATAGACTTCCAGGAAGTCCAGGAAGCTCAGAGAGTCCCAAAGAATTTGGACCCAAAGAAGAACACACCAAGACACATCATAATGACATTACCCAAGATTAAAAATAAGGAGAGAATCCTAGAAGCAGCAAGAGAAAAGGAGATAGTTACCTACAAAGGAATTCCCATAAGACTGTCGGCTGATTTCTCAAAAGAGACCTTGCAGGCAAGAAGGGGCTGGAGAGAAGTATTCCAAGTCATGAAAGGCAAGGACCTACATCCGAGAATACTCTATCCAGCTAAATTCTCATTTAGAATGGAAGGGCAGATAAAGTGCTTCTCAGATAAGGTCAAGTTCAAGGAGTTCATCATCACTCAGCCTTTATTGTATGAAATGTTAAAGGGATTTATATAAGGTATGGAGGGATATCAACAGGGGAGTGGTAGGGGGAGAGAGGCAGAGAAGGGACAGAAAATAAGTAGCATAAATGGTAGGTAGAAAACAGACAAGGGGAGGTTAAGAATAGTATAGGAAATGTAGAAGCCAAAGAACTTATGTGTATACCTATGGACAAAAACTAAAGGGTGGGTAATGGGGGGGGTATGGGGACAGAGAGGAAGAAAGGGGGAAAATGGGACAACTGTAATAGCATAATCAATAAAATATATTTAAAAAATGTCTATACTACCCAAAGCAATTTATAGATTCAATGCAATACTTATTAAAATACCAATGACATATTTTACATACATAGAAAAAACTTGTCAGAAATTTATATGGAACCATAAGCGACCCCAAATACCTGCAGCAATTCTGAGAAAGAACAACAAAGTAGGAGGGATCACAGTACCTGATATCAAACTGTATTACAAGGCCACTGTAATCAAAACAGCCTGGTACTGGCATAAGGACAGACACATAGACCAATGGAACAGAATAGAGAGCCCAGAAATAAACCGAAGTCTCTACAGTCAATTAATATTTAACAAAGGGGGCAGCAGCATAAAATGGAGTAAAAATAGCCTCTTCAACATATGGTGTTGGGAAAACTGGACAGGTACCTGTAAAAAAATGAAACTCGATCACCAACTTACACCACATATAAAAATAAATAAAAGGTGGATAAAACACTTAAATATAAGTCATGACACCATAAAAGTCCTAGAGGTAAACATAATCAGTAAAATCTCAGATCTTCCCTGCAGCAAATCTTCAATGATATGTCCCCTAGAGCAAGGGACACAAAGGAAAGAATAAACAAATGAGATCTCATCAAAATAAAAAGCTTCTGCATGGCTAAAAAAAAAAGCATTAAAATGAAAAGAGAACCAATTGTGTGGGAAAACATATTTGCCAATGACAAGGGTTTGATCTCTGAAATATATGAAGAACTCACATGACTCCACTCCAGGAAGACAAAAAACCCACTTAAAAAATGGGCAAAGTACTTGAACACACACTTCTCCAAGGAGGACACACAGAGATCCAAGAGACATATGAAAAGATACTCAGCATCACTAGCCATCAGAGAGATGCAAATTAAAACCACAATGAGATAGCACCTCACACCAGTCAGAATGGCCATCATCAACAAAGCAACAGATAACTGTTGGAGGGGATGTGGAGAAAAGGGAACCCTAGTGCACTGTTGGTGGGAATGCAGACTGGTACAGCCACTGTGGAAAACAGTATGGAACTTCCTCAGAAAAATGAAAATGGAACTGCCTTTTGACCCAGCAATTCCACTCCTGGGATTATACCCTAAGAATCCTGAAAAACCAATTCAAAAGAACCTATGCACCCCAATGTTCATAGCAGCACAATTCACAATAGCTAAGTGCTGGAAACAACCTAGGTTCCCATCTACAAATTATTGGATTAAGAAACTATGGTACATTTACACAATGGAATTCTACGCAGCAGAAAGGAAGAAGGAGCTTATACCCTTTGCAACAGCATGGATAGAACTGGAGAGCATTATGGTAAGTGAAGTAAGT
>PVJI01018935.1:20743-32279 GCA_004026765.1 Micronycteris hirsuta
AATACCATATGATCTCACCTTTAACCGGATCATAACCAACAAAAGCAGAAAGCAAGCAAAACATAACCAGAGACATTGAAATTAAGAACAGTCTAATGATAGACAGGGGAGAGGGGGGAGGGGACAATGGGGAGAAGGGTTTTCAGGAACCACTGTAAAGGACAAATGGACAGAACTAAGGGGGAGGAGGGAGGCTGGGGGGAAGGGGGCTGGAGGGGAAGGGAGCAAGGGAGGGGAGAGGATGCAAATAACTGTAATTGAGCAAAAGTAAAATAAAATAAAAAAAGAAACTAAAAGAGCACTGACCAGACACCTTAGCTGGTTAAATCATTGTCCCAATATGCCAAGGTTGCAGGTTTTATCCCCAGTCAGGACACATACAAGAATCAACCAATGAATGCATAAATAAGTGGAACAACAAATTGATGTTTCTTTCTCTCTCTCCCTTCCTCTCTCTCTCTCTCTAAACTCAATAAATTTAAAAAATCTAAAGGAATTCACCACCTCTAAACTGGCTTTACAATGAATTTTAATGGATCTTCTCTCATCCATGTACTGACCAGGCCCAACCCTGTTTAACTTCCAAGATCAGATGAGCTTGAGTGCATTCAGGGTAGTTTGGCTGTAGATTAATAGATCTTCTTTATGTAGAAAAGAAAAAGGCACAATCAGAAATAAGAAAATACAAGAAAGAAAAAAACCTCACCATTAAAGGCAAATACATAATAAGCATAGTTATTGATGTAACAAATGTCTAAACCTGTAAAGATTTAAAATAAGATTTTATTTGAACTACATTGATGACAATTGCCAAGAAGCAAGATCTCAAAAGCTTTAGAAAATGACAGTTTTGCAGTTTCTTTTATGCATTCAAAAATAAGAAGGGAATGTAAGGGAGATTAAATGAAGGGAGAAACCAATATAGGGACTGGATTAGAAAACAGTTAATAACATTCTATGCTCTTTTAGGGTGCTCATTTCTAGGTGTGTTAATCTAGATGAATAAAAACAATGGACAGGGCTTTCTTAAGGCAAAGATAAACCTTTTGCTACAAAGTTATATGCCTACAGCATGACTATCCACCCTTACTTGCCCAGTTAAGAATTTATTATCAGATCACCCTATGAGGGTACTTTCCACAGTGAATCAAGTACTTAAAAAGCTAATATAGCCCTAACCTATGCAGCTCAGTTGGTTGACTATTGTCCCACGAAGTAAAAGGTTGCTGGTTAGATTCCCAGTCAGGGCACATGCCTGGGCTGAGTGCTTCCCCTTTGGGAAAGGAAACTGATTGATGTTTCTCTCCCCCTCTCTCTCCTTCCATTCCTCTCTCTCTAAAAATAAATAAATAAATAAATAAAAATTTTAAAGGTAATATAAAGGTTAGAGTTCCGGTCAAGGTGGAGGCGGAACACTTCCTTGCACAACCAAAAGGAGGATAACAACCAATCTAAAATCAATAAACAACCAGAAATGTCAGAAAACCAAACTTCATGGAACTCCGACAACCACGGAATTAAAGAAACAGTCAAACAAAACAACCAGATAGGTAAAGCAGCAGACAGAGAGAAACCATGGCAAGGCAGCAGATTGTGGAGGTGGGTTTCGCTGTGGCATGGCAGCAGGCTGTGCAGAAGGGATCGACTTAAGGGGAAACTGAGACTCAGAGGTGGCTGCGGACTATGGTGGTTGCCTGTGGGAGAAACTCCCAGTCTCACACAAGAGTTCACTGAAAAGCACACTAGAGACCAACAGGCAAGCTGCACTGTTCCCTCTCTGGTGCCTCCCCGACAGGCAGTGCCTGCAGTGCAGCAAAGAGGTTTGCCCTGCCCAGGTGAATACCAAAGGCCTCGCCCCCTTACAACTTATCACAGTCCCCAAGCAAAGAAATAGGGCCAAAATGAAGAAAACAGTGCAAACCCTCAGAAACAGAGCTAAGCAAGGAGGATATAGCCAACCTATCTGATGGAGAATTTAAAGCCCTGGTAATCAAAATGCTCACAGAAGTGATTGAGCTTGGTCAAAAATGTAAGAACAAATGAAAGATACCCAAAATGAAATAAAGCAAAATATTCAGGGAACCAACAGTGACAGGAAGGAAACCAGGACTCAAAGCAACAATTTGGAACAAAAGGAAGAAATAAACATCTAACTGGAACAGAATGAAGAAACAAGAATCCAAAAATAATGAAGAGAGGCTGAGGAATCTCTGGGACAACCTGAAATGTTCCAATATCTGATGTATAGGGGTTCCAGAAGGAGAAGAGGAAGAGCAAGAAATTGAAAACTATTTGAACAAATAGTGAAGGAATACTTCCCCAATCTGGCCAAGGAAATAGACTTTCAGGAAGTCTGGAAAGCCCAGAGAGTCCCAAAGAAGTTGGACCCAAAGAGGAACATACCAAGGCACATTATCATTAAGTTATCCAAGATTAAAGACAAAGAGACAATCTTAAAAGCAGCAAGAGGGAAGGAGTTACCTACAAAGGAGTGCCCATAAGGCTATCAGCTGATTTCTCAAAAGAAACCTTACAGGCAAGAAGGGGCTGCAAAGAAGTATTTGAAGTCATGAAAGGCAAGGACCTACACTCAAGAATACTCTATCCAGAAAAGCTTTCATTTAGAATGGAAGGGCAGATAAAGTGCTTCCCAGATAAGGTCAAGTTAAAGGAGTTCATCATTACCCAGTCCTTGTTATATAAATGTTAAAGGGACTTATCTAAGAAAAGGAAGATAAAAAATACGAACAGTAAAATGACAACAAACCCACAACTATCAACAAATGAACCTAAAAGAAAAGAAGAACAATGAAAACAAAAACTAAGTAAACAACTAGAATAGGAACAGAATCGGAAAAATGGACATCACATAGAGGGTTTTCAGTGGGGAGGGAGAGGGGAGGAATGGCGGGGAAGGTACAGGGAAGAAGAAGTATAATTGGTAGGCATTAAATAGACGGGGAGAAGTCGAAAATGGTATAGGAAACAGAGAACTCAAAAAACTTATATGTACAGCCCATGGACATGAACCAAGGGGGGAAATGCTGGAGAGTTGGGAGTTCAGGGTGGAGGGGGATAAAGGGGGAAAATTAGGAAAATGGTAATAGCATAATCAATAAAATATAATTTAAAAATAAATAATAAAAAGCTAATATAAAGTTAAACAACAAAACTAGGAAAATTAACTATAAATATAATAAACAGGTGATAAAGTAAATAAAAATATATAAAATGATGTTAAAAAACATAAAAAAGCAGGGGGAATAAAAAGGAAATGTTTTCAGAATTCATTTGAACTTGAACTCCTATCAGTTTAAAACAGACTGCTGTAGGAGACTTCTGGTCAAGATGGAGGTGTAGGTAGACATGCTACACTTCCTTATGCAACTACAGAAAGAATTACAACTACATCTCAAAATAAATAACACTCATAACCATCAGAAAATCAAGCTGTATGGAAGTCCGACAACCAAGGATTGAAAGAAGCAACATTCACCTAGACCGATACAAAGGGCAGAGTTTCAGAGATCCTCAGAGAGGCACAGAAAAATGGCATAATGCAGAGAGATAGATGTGGCGGTAGCAGAACAGAAGGTGCCATATTCACCTATGGTAGATAAAAATTGGGAGGGACACCTTGAGACCAAGCAATCCCAACCCCAGGCCAGACTGCATAGGCCAGGGTTCCAGCATGGGGACGATAAATCCCCATAACTTCTGGCTGTAAAAACTAGTAGGGTGCAGAGCAGTAGAAGAAACTGCCAGATTTTCAAGAGACTCAATTTAAAGGGCCTGCATGGCTTTAGGACATACACAAACCCAAGCACTCTGGGATTCACCACCAGGACAACAGCTGGAAGGGCACCAGTCACATATGGGAAGTGAATGAAGTGACTGGAAAGGAGGTAAGTGCCTGGAAAACCACCAGAAGCCAGGCAATGGCACTGTCCCCTTTCTGAGGCACCCTTCCACACAGAGCCACAAATGGTGAAGCAGGTTCCCCCACCCTGGTGATTACCTAAGGCCTATCCTCTCACAATTTATAGGCACCTTTTCTACAATAACCACACCACTAAGCCCAAGAAATATGGCCCAAATGAAAGAACAGAACAAAACTCCAGAAAAAGGACTAAATTAAATGGAGATAACCAACCTATAAGATGCAGAGTTCAAAACAATGGTGATCAGGATGCTCAAAGATCTTACTGAGTAAGGCAACAACATAAAGGAAGAAATGAAGGTTACACTAAGTGAAATATGGAGAAATCCACAGGGAACCATCAGTGGAGGGGAGAAAGCCAGGATTCAAACCAACAATTTAGAACATGAGGAAGAGTAAGCATTCAACCAGAACAGAAAGAAGAAACAAGAATAAAAGAAAATAAAAAAAAACAGGATAGTATAACTCTCTAGGACATCTCCAAACATTCCAACATCTGAATCATAGGGATGCCATAAGGAGAAGATGAAGAGCAAGAAATGGAAAACTTATCTGAAAAAAATAATAAAATAAAATTTCCTTAATTTGACAAAGGAAATAGACTTCTAGGAGGTCCAGGAAACTCAGACAGTCCCAAAGAAGTTGGACCCAAGGAAGTACACACCAAGGCACATCATAATTACACTAGCCAAGATTGAAGATAATGAGAGAATCTTAAAAGCAGCAAGAGAAGAGGAAGTAGACAGTTACCTAAAAAGGTGTTCCCATAAGACTATCAGCGGATTTCTCAAAAGAAACCTTGCAGCAAGAAGGGACTGGCAAGAAGTATTCAAGTGATGAAAAGCAAGGACCTACAACCAAGATTACTCCATCCAGCAAAGTTATCATTTAGAATGGAAGGGCAGATAAATTGCTTCCCAGGGAAGGTAAAACTAAAGGAGTTCATCACTGAGCCTTTATTATATGAAATATTAAAGGGACTTATTTAAGAAAAAGAAGAAGGTCAAAACTATGAACATTAAAATCACACAAACTCACAGCTATCAACAAATGAATCTAAAAAAAAACAAAAACAAACTTAGCAAACAACTAGAACAGGAACAGAATTGTGGATATGGAGATCATTTGGAGGGTTATCAGCTGAGAGGAAAAGGGGGAAAAAGGGGAAAAGGTACAGGGATTAAAAAGCATAAGTGGTAGGTACAAAATAGACAGGGGGATGTTAAGAATAGTATAGCAAATGTAGAAGCCAAAGAACTTATATGCAAGACCCATGGACATGAACTAAGGGGGAGATTGCTAGAGTATCAGAGGGAGATTGGGGCAGTATCAGGTGGAGGGGGGCAAAGGGGAGAAAATTGGGACAACTGTAGTAACATAATCAATAAAATACATATGTATTTTTAAAAACAGACTGCTATAGATAGTGATGGATACACATGAACTTCATGGTAACCACAAACCAAAAACCTACAAAAAAATAATAAAGAGAAAGGAACCCAAAATAACACTAAAGAAAACCAGCAATTCAAAAGTAGAGTTCAGCAGAAAGGAACAGAGAAGAACAATCAAAACCAATTAACAAAATGTCAATAAACATGTACTTGTCAATAATTACTTTAAATGTAAATAAATTAACTGTTTCAATCAAAACACAAAGGGTGCCATAATGAATAAAAAACAAAACAAAACAAAACTAGACCCATGTATATGCTGTCTACAAGAGACACACACTTTAGATCAAAAGACACACCGACTAAAAGTAAAGAATTGGAAAAAGTTATTCTATGCAAAAAGAAATGAAAAGAAAACTGGGTAGCAATACTCATATCAGACAAAATAGATTTTAAAGGAAACAGTGTAAAAAGATGTAAAGAAGGACATTACAGAATAATAAAGGGATTAATCCAAGAAGAGGGCATAATAATTGTAATTATCTATGCACCAATGATAGGAGCACCCAAGTATATAAAGTATATATTATTCTACATGAAGCCAGAAATTAACACTAATACAATAATATTGGGGACTTTAATACCCCCACTTATCTCAATGGATGGATCATCCAGACAGAAAATTAGTAAGGAAATAATGGCCTTTAATGCTACATTAGATCAGATTGACTTAGGCATTTATAGAATATTTCCTCCCCAAACTGCAGATTACACATTTTTCTCAAGTATACATGGAACATTTTCCAGGATAAACTACATATTAGGCCACATAGCAAGACTCAATAAATTCAAGAAGATTGAAATTATATCAAGCACATTTTGTGACCACAATAACATGAAACTAGAATGAGAACAGAAAAAACACAAATATGTGCCAATTAAACAACAACCCAGCTCTCTTCTCTTTCTCTCTCTCCCTTCCCAGAGCATGCCCGCTCAAATCTTCCAAGTGTACTCTACTAAACTCCAAGGGCCCTTCTTTTTTGCTTCTGTAACTCATTTCCTTAGCGCATTTCTTCTACGGCTCTCTTTTAACTACCTCTGTAACTTTCTAAATAAACTTTCTTATAATTTGAAAAAAAAAACAGCAGCCCAAAGGTGCTGATCACATGTTTAGGTGAGGTCAGCCACAAACCCAAATGTTGAGGCTCACTAAGTATCAGTGGCAAAAATCTGGAGGCTCTCACAACTCCCAGGTTTCCACCTGGAAGGCAAAATAAGTGGAACTCCTTTTGAGAACCTTTGATCCTGGAGGGCAGCTGAAGAGGGCTCTGGGAGTACCTTCACCAGTGTCCAGAATGCACTGCCAGAGTCTTCAGCAGCTGTCTTGGATCTCATCACGTTGTCAAAACTATCAAATAACCAACCTAAACAATTTAGTAAGGAGTTTTATGTCCTTTACTGAAGCTAACACAATTCATGGATCAGAGATTACAGTGCCTCACAAGCAGTGGATTTTGGAAGAGTGAGTTTTACAGAGTGTTAGAAAAGGCAATGTAGAAACAGGGCAGGATTGGCCATGAGATGAGGGATTTCCTTATAGAGTTAGCAGGTTCTATTCCTAGGGTAAATTGTTAAAACTGAGTTGCAGGATTATGATTGGCATACGTCAGGTTTCTTTGAAAGTTATTTCCCATAAGTGAAGGCTGATTTAGGGTTTGATTTGTGATGTGGGCCTGGCCACTGAGGCAGCCTCCATTTTATGGGTACTGATATACAAATTAACCTTATTAATAGGTACAGCAAAGAGTGTTTGTTGTAGCATAAATTCCCCCTTGGCTAATTAGGAGGTAATCAAGGACTATGTGATTGTCTATAATAATCCTAACTAATCAGTTTAGACTAGTTTGTCTTTCAGAGTTGAAGTTGTGTTGTGATTTTTGTTAGGGTTTGAGGCCAGTGTGGGGCCATTTTTGCCCCTAACAGGGGCACTGTGACCGACATAGTGTACTTGAAAACAGAGTTAGTTATGTGTCTGGGAGTTTTTTGTTTCTAATAAGCATGTGTGTATTGCAATTTGGAGGTTTCTGGGTACTTTTCCCAGAGAACCATAATCCACTGGAGGGACAGTACATCTAAAAGTGTCTCGGATCCAAGATGGCAGCAGAGTAGCTGGCAGCTCCATTCATCTGCTCTCAGACATGGACTGGCTTTTCAGTCAGAGCTCAGAGTGGAGTGTGAGTGAAAGTGTCTGTGAGTGAGCATGTATGTGGATGAGAGTGTGGGTAATGCATAGGAGTATGCAGGAACTGGCCCACCTGTGGGGCCCCCAGCGGGGCTAATGGCCTGGATTTTCTAAGTGGACCAAAAGCCGATGAACCAGGCCTTCTAGGTGTACTACCACCGTGGCCCAGCCAGGGCCCTGTGAGCTACCAGGGCGGCGAGAAAAGGCCTGGGAGGTGCAGGCTCCAGAAACAGCATGGTGGGAACGGGCATGCCCCAGGTTGAAGACCTCTGGAGCGAGCAGGGACGGTATACCATCACCACCTGGTGTTATAGCGGAGCGGAGGGGATCTTCCCAATGCCATCCAGGAAGGATTCAGAGGGAAACTTTAAATAAAATTAACGGAGGCCCTGTAATTATGGAGGTGGCCAGCCCCGACCATGACAGACTGTGATTTGGGGGGAAAGGGAGCATGTGGAGAACACAACTCTTAGGGACTCAGTGCTACACCATGCAGGCCATAGAGAAATTGTTTTAAAAGAGGAGCTCAGATGTACCTGAGGCTGGGCTGGGACCCAGGCACACAGGCCGGTGCAGTAAGCAGGACGCAGCAGTTCTGCTAACCAAAAACTCAGAGGCAGAAAATACACTGAAGGAACAGAAGGACCTGACCCAACATGGCTTCCAAGCAGAGGGCAGAGCAGAGTGGAGAATTCAGGCTGAACCTCCTGTGAGAGAGGGGCAGGCTGGGGTCTGGAAAACAGGAGCTGAATACCTGAGATTTGCTCCAGTCAGCCAGAGGCTTTCACAGACAGGCAAACCCAAACCCCACCTACACGATTACAGGCTAGGCATAGCGGTGAGGTCAGGCCCAGGGGTTTCCTGCTCCATACAATTCCTCAGTGGAAACAAGAAAAATCCCTGTTAGTGCCTTCATGAGATACTATCTGCTACACAGCTCCTCAGCTCCCCCCCCCCCCATTTACTTAAGTCTGCACAAGAGAGAAAATAGAGACAGGTTCACCAAGATTTTATCTTCTCTCCTGAAAAGCTGTTTAACAGTCATTTCATATCCTTCAAGTTTAGGCATAATATGGCACCAGGTTTTATAATATAGTTTATTTCAAATCTCATATACTGCTCTTACTTTCTCTTACTCCAAATTATGCCCTTCCTCCTCCTTCACGTTTTTGTTTTAAATTCTATATTCTCTCTTCCTACCACTCATTTCTATTCTGCATTATTACTATTGCTCCTTCCTCCAGCCTTTCAAAACCATTTGTGATTGTCGTTAGTCATCTCACGTTCTTTCTCCCACTCTTAAAATACCCTTACTCTCTCTCCACCTTTATCAATCTTTGCTCATAGGTAGTGGATAGGTGGTTGTTGTTATAGTTCTTCAATCTTATTTCTATATAATGAAATCCGTGTATTTCAAATCTCAGATTTCAGTATTCCCCTCTCCTACTCCATTTTGTCTTCCTTCTGCCCTTCCCTTTTTTTAGTTTTAAACGTTAATTTTTCCCTGACTTAGCCAAGTTTTCATCCCACATGAAATATCATATGGTATTTCTCCCTCTCTGCCTGGCTTATTTCACTTAGCATAATGCTCTCCAGTTCCATCCATGCTGTTGCAAAGGGTATGAGCTCCTTCTTCCTCTCTGCTGCATAGAATTCCATTGTGTAAATGTACCATAGTTTCTTGATCCATTCATTTGTATATGGGCACTTAGGTTGTTTCCAGCACTTGGCTATTGTGAATTGTGCTGTTATGAATATTGGAGTGCATAAGTTCTTTTGGATTGGTGTTTCAGGGCTCTTAGAGTATAATCACAACAGTGGAATTGCTGGGTCAAAAGGCAGTACCATTTTTAGTTTTCTGAGGAAATTCCATACTGTTTTCCACAGTGGCTGCACCAGTTTGCATTCCCACCGACAGTGCAGTAGGGTTCCCTTTTCTCCACATCCCCTCCAATGGTTATCTATTGCTTTGTTTTTTGTTTGTTTTTTTAAAGATTTTATTTTTATTTATTTTTAGAGAGAGGAAAAGGGAGGGAGACAGAGAGGGAGAGAAACAGCAATGTATGGTTGCCTCTCACATGGCCCTCACGAGGACCTGGCCTGCAACCTAGGCATGTGCCCTGACTGGGAATCGAACCGGGACCCTTTGGTTCCCAGCCCATGCTCAATCCACTGAGCTAACCAGCCAGGGCTGTTGCTTTGTTTATGATGGCCATTCTGACTGGTGTGAGGTGGTATCTCATTGTGGTTTTAATTTGCATCTCTATGATGGCTAATGATGTGGAGCATCTTTTCAAGAAGTGTCTGTTCATGTTTTTTGCCCATTTTTTAATTGGGTTTTTTGTCTTCCTGGAGTGGAGTCGTATGAGTTCTTTATATATTTTGGAGATCAAACCCTTGTTCAAGGTATCACTGGCAAATATGTTTTCCCATACTGTTGGTTCTCTTTTTATTTTGATACTGTTTTCTTTAGCCCCACAGAAGCTCTTTATTTTGATGAGGTCCCATTTGTTTATCCTTTCCCTTATGTCCCTTGCTCTAGGGGACATATCAGTGAAGATGTTGCTGCGTGGAATGTCTGAAATTTTCCTACCGATGTTTTCTAGGACTTTTATGGTGTCACGACTTATATTTAAGTCTTTTATCAACCTTGAATTTATTTTTGTGTAAGTTGGTGCTCAAGTTTCATTTTTTTTTGCATGTAACCATCCAGATTTCCCAACAACATTTGTTGAAGAGGCTATTTTTATTCCATTTTATGCTTCTGCCCCATTTGTCGAAGATTAATTGTCCATAGAGACTTGGGTTTATTTCTGGGCTCTCTATTCTGTTCCATTGGTCTATCTGTTTGTTTTTATGCCAATACCAAGCTATTTTTCTTACAGTGGCCTTGTAATACAGTTTGATATCAGGAATTGTGATCCCTCCTGCTTTGCTCTTCTTTCTCAAAATTGCAGCTGATATTCAGATTCGTTTATGGTTCCATATAAATGTTTGAAGTGCTTGTTCTATATCTGTGATATATGGCATTGGTACTTTGATAGGGATTTCATTGAATATATAAATTGCTTTGGGTATTATGGACATTTTGATGATGTTGATTCTTCCAATCCATGAGCATGGTATATGTTTCCATTTGTTTGTGTCTTCCATGATTTCTTTCTTCAGTGTTGTGTAGTTTTTTGAGTACAGGTCTTTTACCTCCTTGGTTAGGTTTATTCCTAGGTATTTTTTTGTTGTTGTTGCTATATCAAATGGGATTTTTTTCCTGATTTCTGTTTCTGCTGTTTGCGTGTTGGTATACAAAAATGCCTTTGATTTCTGGATATTGACTTTGTATCCCGCTGCTTTGTCAAATTCAATTATTAGGTCTAGATTTTTGGTGTTTTTTAATTACTTTATTGTTGTTCAATTACAGTTGTCTGCATCCTCTCCCCTCCCCTCCTACCACCCCCTCCAATCCCACCTCCCTCCCCTTCCTCCATCCTCCCCCTTGGTCTGTCCATGTGTCCTCTGTAGTGGTTCCTGAAAGCCCTTTTCCCCATAGTCCCTTCCCCCCTCCCCTCTGGCTATTGTTAGATTGTTCTTAATTTCAATGTCTCTGGTTATATTTTTTTTTCTTTTTTCTTTTGTTGGCTATGTTCCCGTTAAAGTTGAGATCATATGGTATTTGTCCCTCACCACCTGGATTACCCACATTCTTAGTATTCCTTCTCCCTCTATCCTCTAAAAATAACTTATCTTTCCTCTAAACATCTCTTAAGCTCTTCTTTCTTTACTTTTGCTTTTTTAATCCCATTCCACCTATACAAATCTTAGCTCATTCGTTGTTGATATCTCTGTGGTGGAGATTTTTCTGCAATTAGAGCCATATTATTTTCATATATGCATATTTTATTATGGTGTCTGGTTTTTTTAAATTATTTTATTGTTGTTCAATTACAGTTGTCCGCATTT
>PVJI01018936.1:0-14048 GCA_004026765.1 Micronycteris hirsuta
AGAGAAACAAAATAGAACCAGAGACATTGAAGTTTAGAACATTCAGGCAGTAACCAGAGGGGAAGGGGAAGGGGAGAAGGGGGACAAGGATATTCAGGAACTGCAATGAAGGACACATGGACAAAACCAAGGGGGAGGGGGGAAGCAAGGGAGGGAGGTGGGTTTGACTGGGGTGGGGTGGGGGGAGGGTAAATGCGGAAAACTGTAATTGAACAACAATAAAATAATTAAAAAAAAAAGAAAAAAAAGAAAACTTATTTTTAAAAAATAAAAGAAAACTTCCTTAATTGGGCTAAGGAAATAGACATACAAGTCCAGAAAGCACAGAGAGCCCCAAACAATATGAGCATAAAAAGGACCACACCAAGACACATAATAATTAAAATGCCAAAGGTTAAAGATCAAGAGATAATCTTAAAAGCTGAAAGAGAAAAGAAGATAATTAACTACAAAGGAATTCCCATACAACTGTCAGCTGATTTCTCAAAAGAAATTTTGTACGCCAGAAGGAACTGGCAAAACTATTCAAAGTGATGAAAAGCAAGGGCCAAAAACCTAGATTACTCCAGCCAGCAAAGCTATCATTTAGAATGGAAAAGCAGATAAAATGTTTCCCAGAAAAGTTAAAGTTAAAAGAGTTCATCATCACCAAGCCATTATTAAACAAAATGTTAAAGAGATTTATTGAAGAAAAAGGTCAGAACTATGAACACTACAATAGCAATAAATTCAAAACTATCAAAAATTGAATCTAAGGAAAAAACTAAGCAAATAAGCAGAACAGAAATGGAATCAAAGATATGGAGATCATTTGAAGGGTTATCGCTTGGGAGGAGATAGGAGGATACTGGGGGAAAAGCGGAAGGTTTTTTTTTTTTTTTTTTCCTTTTATTATTGTTCAATTACAGTTGCCCAATCCCCCCCCATTACTCTCCTCAGCACTACACACAGCCCACTTTCCACTTTCAGTCCTCCCCAAATTGTCTTTCCCATTCCCCTTCTTTCCCTCATTATCCCCCACACCCCACCCTTCTGGTCATTATATGTGTGTTCTTTATTTTCATATCTCTGGTTCTATTTTGCTTCCTTGACTGTTTGTTGCATACATTCTATTTATGGGTGAGATCATATAGTATTGGTTTTTAACCACCTGGCTTATTTCACTTAGGATAATATTGTCAAGTTCCATCCATGCTGTCATGAAGTTGCATAGTATTCTATTGTGTAAATGTACCACAGTTTTTGACCCGTTCAATTATTGATGAGCACTTACACTGTTTTAAGCACTTGGCTATTGTAAATAATGCTGCTATGAATATTGGGGGTGCATAGGATCTTTTGAATTAATGTTTCAGGATTCTTAGTGTATAATCCCAGCAGTGGAATTGCCAGGTCCAAAGGCAGTTCCATTTTTAGTTTTCTGAAGAAATTCCATAGTGTTTTCCACAGGGACTGCACCAGACTGCATTCCCACCAATAGTACGTGAAGGTTCCCTTTTCTCCAAAACCTTGCCAGCACTTGTTGTTGTTGATTTGTTTATGATAGACAATCTGACCAGTGAGAAGCGTTATCTAATTGTGGTTTTAATTAGCATCATTCTGATTGCTAGTGATGTTGACCATCCTTTCATATGTCTAAGGGCCCTCTGCATTTCTTCCTTGGAGAAGTGCCCCTTCAAGTCCTTTGCCCATATTTTAATTAGGTTGTTTGCATTCCTGGTGTTGAGTGTGTGAGTTCTTTATATATTTTGGAGATCAAACCCTTGTCTGAGGTATCATGGGAAAATATATTTTCCCATGCATTTGGTTCCCATTTCATTTTACTGATATTTTCTTTAGCTATGCACAAGCTTTTTAATTTGATGAAGTCACATTTGTTTTTTTATAAAGATCTTATTTTTTTTATTTTTAGACAGAAGGGAAGGGAAGGAGAAAGAGAGGGAGGGAAACCTCAATGTGTGGTTGCCTCTCATGTGGCCCCCACTGGGGACCTGGCCTGCAACCCAGGCATGTGCCCTGACTGGGAATCAAACTGACAGCCCTTTGGTTCGCAGCCCATGCTCAATAGACTGAGCTATACCAGTCAGGGCTGATGAAGTCGCATTTGTTTAATGTTAACATTATGTCCCTTGTTCTAGGGGACATATTGGTGAAAATAATGCTGCGTACAATATCTGAAATTTTCTTACCTATGCTCTCCTCTAGGAATTTTATGGTGTTGTGACTTATATTTAAGTCTTTTATCCATCTTGAGTTTATTTCTGTGTATGGTGAAAGTTTGTGGTCGAGTTTCATTTTTTTGCATGTAGCTGACCAGTTCTCCCAACCCCATTTGTTGTAGAGGTCACTTTTACTCAATTTTATGTTTCTGCCCCTGTAGTCGAATATTAACTGACCATAGAAACATGATTTATTTCTGGGATCTCTATTCTGTTCCATTGATTTATGTGTTTGGTCTAATGGCAGTACCAGACTGTTTTGTTTACGGTGGCCTTGTCATAGAGTTTGATATCAATTATTGTGGCCCCTCCTATCTTTGTTCTTCTGTCTCAAAATTGTTGAGGATATTTAAGGTTATTTAGGGTTCCATATAAATTTTTAAAATATTTTTTCTATATCTGTAAACTATTTCATTGATATTTTTTTAAAGATTTTATTTGTTTATTTTAGAGAGAGGGGAAGGGAGGGAGACAGAGAGGGAGAGAAACAGCAATGCATGGTTGCCTCTCACATGGCCCTCACCGGGGACCCAGCCTGCAACCCAGGCATATGCCCCGATGGGGAATCGAACCAGGACCCTCTGGTTCCCAGCCCGCGCTCAATCCACTGAGCTACACCAGCCAGGGCTCATTGATATTTTAATAGGGATTGCATTGATCTATACATTGCTTGGGTAGTATGGATATCTTGATGATGTTAATTTTTCCAATCCATTAATATGGTATATGCTTCTATTTATTTGCATCTTTATAAGTTTTTTCTTCACTATTGTATAGTTTTCTGAATAGAAGTTTCTACCTCTTTGGTTGGGTTTATTCCTAGGGACATTATTATTTTTGTTGCTATAGCAAATTAGATTTATTTTTTAATATCTCTTTGATATTTCACTGCTTGTGTAAAAAATGCCTTTGATTTCTGAATATTGACTTTGCATCTTGCTGTGTTTCCAAATTCACTTATTACATCAAGTAGTTTTTTGGTGGAGTCTATACAATTTTCTATGTACACTATCATGTCATCTGCAAACAATGACTGTTTTACTTCCTCCTTTCCAATTTGGATGCTTTTTATTTATTTTTCTTGCTGATTGCTGTGGAAAGGACTTGCAGTACTATGTTGAATAGAAATGGTGAAAATGGACACCCTTGTCTTGTTCCTGGTCTCATTGGGAAAGTATTTAGCTTTTGCCTGTTGAGTATGACTTTGGCGGTAATTTTCTCACATATAGCTGTTAATTAAGTTGAGGTATGCTCCTTCTACTCCTACGTTGCTGAGTGTTTTAACAAAAATAGCTGCTGTACCTTATCAAATACTTTTTCCACATCTGTTGATATGATCATATGTTTTTTGTCTTTCCTTTTGTTTATGTGAAGTATTATATTTATTGATTTGCAAATATAGTAACACCCTTGTATCCCTGGGATGATTCCCACTTGATCATGGTGTATGATCTTTTTAATGTATTGCTAGATGCAGGTTTTCAGTACGTTATTCAGAATTTTAAAGTTTTAGTTCATCAGCATTATTGGCCTGTAGTTTTCTTTCTTTACTTTGCCTTTATCTGGTTTTGGAATAAGAATGACTCTGGCTTCCTAAAAAGAGTTTTGGAGTCATCCCACTTCTTGAGAATTTTGGAATAGTTTGAGAAGGACAGGGTTTAGTTCTTCCTTAAATAATTTGCAAAATTCTCCTGTTAAACCATCTGGTCCCGGTGTTTTTAGTGCCTGGTGTTTTTTTTTTTTTGTTTGTTTGTTTTTTTTTTTTTTTTTTTTTTTTTTTTTTTTTTTTTTTTTTTTTTTTTACTTATACTTCAATTCCACCAACTGTTATCATTCGTTTTTGGCTTTAAGCTAATTTGATTCCATTTTGGAAGATTATATATTTCTAGAAATTTGTCCATTTCAACCATGTTTTCAAATTTCTTTGCACATAGTTGTTCATAGTGATTTCTTACCATTCTCTCTATTTCTGTGCTATCAGTTGTAATCTCTCCTCTTTAATTTCTGATTTTATTTATTTGGGTTCCCTCCATTTTTTTCTTGATGAATCTGCTTAAAGGCTTGTCAATTTGTTTATCTTTTCAAAGAACGATATCCTGGATTTATTGATCCTTTGAGTTGTTCTTTTAGTCTCTATATTCTTTAATTCTGTTCAGATCTTGGTTATTTTCTTCCTTCTACTTGCTTTGGGCTTGTTTTTGTTCCTCCACTTCTTGTAGATATAGGGGTAGGCTACTTATTTGAGATGATTCTATCTTTTTTAAGTAGGCCTGTATCACTATGAACTTCCCTCTCAGGCCTGCCTTCACTGTGTCCCATAGATTTGGGACTGCTGTGTGTTCATTTTCATCTTTTTTAAAAAACTTTTTTATTTCTTGCTCGATTGCATTACTAACACATTCATTCTTTAATAGCACATTATTCAGTCTCTATGAATTTGAGTGACTTTTAGTTTTTCCTTGCTATTGGTTTCTAGTTTCAAGCCTTTGTGGCTGGAGAAAATGATTGCTAAACTTCCAATTTTCCTGAAGTAGTTGAGGCTTCTTTCGTGGCCTATTGATGGTCTATCTTTGAAAATGTTCCATGGGAATTTGCAAAGAATAGGTAGTTTCCTTCCTTGGGAGGAAAAATATAATGCTTTAAATACATTTTATTGATTATGCTATTACAGTTCTCCCAATGTTCCCCTCTTTGTTCCCCCAGATGGTATCACCCACTTCCTCTGTTGGTACCTCCTTCTCATGTCCATGATCATACATATAAGTTCCTTGACTATTCCATTTCTTATACTGTTCCTTTTTTTATTTTTTTACAAACACTTTACTGTTGTTCAATTACAGTTGTCTGCATCCTATCCCCTCCCTTCCCCCCACCTCCTCTAACACCATCTTCCTCCCCTGCCTCCCTCCTCCCACATGGTTCTGTCCATGTGTCCTCTATAGTGGTTCCTGAAAACCCTTCTCCCCATTGTCCCCTCCTTCCTCCCCCCTGGTTATTGTTAGACTGTCTTAATTTCAATGTCTGTGGTTATGTTTTGCTTGCTTTCTACTTTTGTTGATTATGTTCCAGTTAAAGGTGATATCATATGGTATTTGTCCTTCACCCCTGGCTTACTTCACTTAGCATAATGCTCTCCAGTTCCATCCATGCTGTTGAAAAGGGTATAAGCTCCTTCTTCCTCTCTGCTGCGTAGAATTCCATTGTGCAAATGTACCAGTTTCTTGATCCATTCATTTGTAGATGGTTACTTAGGTTGTTTCCAGCACTTGGTTGTTGTGAATTGTGCTGCTATCAACATTGGAGTGCAAGGTTTTTTTGAATTGATGTTTCAGGGTTCTTAGGGTATAATCCCAGTAGTGGAATTGCTGGTTGAAAGGCACTTCCATTTTCATTTTTCTGAAGCAGTTCCATACTGTTTTCCACAATGGCTGCACCAGTCTGAATTCCCACCAACAGTGCAGTAGGGTTCCCTTTTCTCCACATCCCCTCCAACAGTTATCTGTTGCTTTCTTGATGATGGCCATTCTGACTGGTGTGAGGTGGTATGTCATTTTGGTTTTAATTTGCATCTCTCTGATGGATAATGATGTTGAACTTCTTTTCATATGTCTCTGGGCACTCTGCATGTCCTCTTTCAAGAAGTGTCTGTTCAGTCCTTTTGTCCATTTTTTAATTGGGTTTTTTGTCTTCCTGGAGAGGAGTCGTATGAGTTCTTTGTATATTTTGGAGATCAGACCCTTGTCTGAGGTATCATTGGCAAATATGTTTTCCCATACGGTTGGTTCTCTTTTTATTTTAATACTATTTTCTTTAGACCCACAGAAGCTCTTTATTTTGATAAGGTACCATTTGTTTATTCTTTCCTTTATGTCCCTTGCTCTAGGGGACATATCATTGAAGATGGTGCTGCATGGAATGTCTGAGATTTTCCTACCGATGTTTTCCTCTAGAACTTTTATAGTGTCATGAGTTACATTTAAGTATTTTATCCACCTTGAGTTTATTTTTGTGTATGGTGTAAGTTGATGCTCGAGTTTCATTTTTCTGTATGTAGCCGTCAAGATTTCCCAACACCATTTGTTGAAGAGGCTATTTTTATTCCATTTTATGTTTCTGCCCCCTTTGTCGAAGATTAATTGCCCATAGAGACTTGGGTTTATTTCTGGACCCTCTATTCTGTTCCATTGGTCTATCGTCTGTTTTTATGTCAGTACCAAACTGTTTTGATTACAGTGGCCGTGTAATATAGTTTGATATCAGGAATTGTGATCCCTCCTGCTTTGCTCTTCTTTCTCAAAATTGCAGCTGATATTCGGGGACGTTCATGGTTCCATATAAATTTTTGAAGTGTTTGTTCTATATCTGTGAAATATGCCATTGGTACTTTGATAGGGATTGCATTGAATATATAACTTGCTTTGGGGAGTATGGACATTTTGATGTTTATTCTTCCAATCTATGAGCATGGTATATGTTTCCATTTGCTTGTGTCTTCCATGATTTCTTTCTTCAGTGTTGTGTAGTTTTCAGAGTTCAGGTTTTTTAACTCCTTGGTGAGATTTGTTCCCAGGTATTTTATTTTATTTTATTTTATTGTTGCTATATCAAATGGGATTTTTTTCCTGATTTCTGTTTCTGCTGTTTCCCTGTTGATATATAAAAATGCTTTTGATTTCTGGATATTGACTTTATAGCCTTCTGTTTTGCCAAATTCAATTATTAGATCGAGTAGTTTTTTCACAAAGTCTATAGGATTTTCTAAGTACAGTATCATGTCGTCTGCAAACAATGACAGTTTTGTTTCCTCCTTTCCAATTTGGATGCCTTTTATTTCCTTTTCTTGTCTGACTGCTGTGGCAAAAACTCCCAGTACTATGTTGAATAGAAGTGGTGATAGTGTGCAACCTTGCTTTGTTCCTGGTCTTAGTGGGAAAGATTTTAGTTTTTGTCCATTGAGTATAATGTTGGCTGTAGGTTTCTCATATAAGGCCTTTATTATGTTGAGGAATGCTCCCTCTATTCCCACTTTGCTAAGTGTCTTTATCATAAATGGATGCTATACCTTATCGAATACTTTTTCTGCATCTGTTGATATGATCATGTGATTTTTTGTCTTTGCTTTTTGTCTTTGTTTATGTGATATATTACATTTATTGTTTTGCGAATATTGTACCATCCTTGCATCCCTGGGATGAATCCCACTTGGTCATGGTGTATGATCTTTTGATGTATTGCTGGATCCGGTTTGCCAATATTTTGTTGTGGATTTTAGCATCAATGTTCATCAGCAATATTGGCCTGAAGTTTTCTTTGTTTGTTGTGTCTTTTTCTGTTTGGGGGATTAGGATGATGCTGGCTTCTTAAAAAGAGTTTGGGAGTCTTCCATCATTTTGGATTTTTTTGGAATAGTCTCTGAAGGATAGGTGTTAGTTTGTCCTTAAATACTTTGTAGAATTCTCCTGTGAAATCATCTGGTCCAGGGCTTTTGTGTGTTGGGATTTTTTTTTTATTACTGCTTCAATTTAATCTGCTGTTATTGGTCGGATCAGGCTTTCTGCTTCTTCTTTATTAAGTTTTGGAAGATTATATTTTCCTAAAAATTTGTCCATTTCACCTAGGTTTGCATATTTCTTGGCATACACTCCTTCATAGTAGTGTCTTACAAATCCTTTGTATTTCTGTGGCATCAGTTGTAATATCTCCTCTTTCATTTCTAATTGAGTTTATTTGGGTCCTCTCTCTTTTTTTCTTGATGAGCCTGCTTAAAAGCTTGTTAATTTTGTTTATCTTTCAAAGAACCAGCTCTTAGATTCATTGATCCTTAGAATTCTTAGTTTAGTCTCTAGGTCATTTAATTGTGCTCTAATCTTGGTTATTTCCTTCCTTCTACTTGCTCTGAGTTGTCTTTGTTGTTGTTCCTAGAGTTCTTGTAGGCGTAGGTTTAGGACGTTTGTTTGAAATGTTTCTAATTTTTTTAGGAAAGCCTGTATTGCTATGAACTTCCCTCTCAGGACGGCCTTCGCTGTGTCTCATAAGCTTTGGGTTGTTGTAAGTTCATTTTCATTTGTTTCAAGGAACTTTTTGATTTCTTCCCTAATCTCATCCTTGACCCATTAATTGTTTAATAGCATGCTATTCAATCTCCATGATTTTGAAAGTTTTGGGTTTTTTCCCTTTGGGTTGGTTTCTAATTTCTGACCCTTGTGGTCAGAAAAAATACCTGGTATGATTTCAATTTTCTTGAACTTGTTGAGAGTTGTTTTGTGTACTATTGTATGGTCTATTTTTGAAAATGTTCCATGTGCTTTTGAAAACTATGTGCATTTAGCTTCTCTGGGGTGGAAGGTTCTGTATATATTGGTTAAGTCCATTTCTTCCAGGGCATTGTTCAATGCCAAAATATCTTTGCTGATATTTTGTCTGGAAGATCTGTCCATTTTTTTACAGTAGGTTGTTAAAGTCCCCTACTATAATTGTGTTGCTATCAATATCTTTCTCCAAGTCCTCCAAGATTTTCTTTATGTATTTGGATGCTCCTGTGTTGGGTGCATGCATATTTACAATGTTGATGTATTCTTAGTGGATTCTTCCCTTGAGTATTATGAATTATCTTCTAGATCTCTCTTTATGGCCCATTTTTTGAAGTCTATTTTTTCTGATATGAGTATTGCTACCCCAGCTCTTTTTTCTTGTCCGTTTGCTTGGAAGACTTGTTTCCAGCCCTTCACTTTCAGTCTATGTAAGTTTTTTGTCCTGAGGTGGGTCTCTTGTAGGCAGCATATGTGTGGGTCGTGCTTTCTTATCCATTCCGCTATTCTATGTCTTTTAATTGGAGCATTTTATCCATTTATGTTTAAGGTTATTATTGATAGGTACCTATTCATTGCCATTTTTTTCTGTACCTGTGGTCCTCTCTCTCTCTCTTTCCCTTTCTTTCCTTAAATCAGTCCCTTTAGCATCTCTTGCAGAGTTGATTTGGTGGAGGTGTATTCTTTTAGACTTCTTTTGTCTGGGAAGCTCCTTATTTGGCCATCTATCTTGATTGAGAGGCTTGCTGGGTAGAATAGTCTTGGTTGCAGGCCTCTGGTTCTCATTACTTGGAATATTTCTTGCCCTTCTCTTCTGGCTTGGAGTATTTCCATTGAGAAGTCAGCTGCTACCCTTATCGGGGCGCCCTTGTATGTTACGTCCTCTTTCTACCTCACTGCCTTTAAGATTCTCTCTTTGTTAAGGAATTTTGCCTTTTTAATGATGATGTGTCTTGAAGTCGCCTGTTCAGGTTTCTTTTGATTGAGACTCTCTGTATTTCCTGGATTTGTGTGACTTTTTCTCTCATGAGGTTAGGAAAGTTTTCCAGCATTACTTTTTCAAACAGGTTTTCTATCTCTTGCTTCTCTTCTTCTCCTTCTGGTATCCCTATTATACGAATAGTATTATGTTTCCTGTTGTCCTGCATTTCCCTTAATACCTCTTCATTCTTTCTGATTCTCTTTTCCTGTTCTGGCTACTTTTGGGTGTTTTTTTCTACCTTGTCCTCCAGCTTGCTGATCCAATCCTCTGCTTCATCGAGGCTGCTTTTGATTCCCTCTATTGTGTTCTTCAGTTCAGATATTGTATTCTTCATTTCCTCTTGGTCCTTGTGAATAGTTTCTATTTCCTTTTTCATGATGACATTGTTTTCCGTGAGTTCACTATAGTTTCCCTGTAGTTTTTGGTAATTTTCTGTGAGCTCATCGAGCTTCTCGAGCTTCTTGAGCTTCCTGATAACCAATGCTTTGAACTCAATATCTGATAGCTCACTTCATTTCATTTATCATTCTTTCTGGGACTTCCCCCTTTCTTTTCATTTGGGGATTGTTTCTTTGTCTTCCCATTGTTTGTGAGACTCTTCTTGCTAGCCTCTGTTTCTTAAATTGATCTGTCAAGTTCTCTGGAGCAGCAACATTAATTTTGTGCCACTGTCTCTATTTTTGGGCTGACCCTTGTCTGAGTCCAACTCTATTCTCTTCACAACTACAGGTTTTAATGTCTCACCTGTGGATAAAGAACAGAGGGGATGGGAGAAAAAGAAGAAAAAGGAAAGAAAAATATATATAAAAAATAAGAAATAAAAGGAGGAGAATACTAGGAATACTAAATAAAGAGAAGGAAGAATGAATTTAAAAAAATAAAGAAGGACAGATAGGAATAAGTGTGGGGGAAAACAAACAAACAAACAAGAGAACAACAACAACAACAAAAAAAAACTTCCTGTTGTCTGGCTTTAAAAGTGTCCAGTCAGGCATGTTCCCCTGGTCCTCCTGTGTGAGATAGGCTGGGTAGATATCAGGTTTCCTTTTCTCTCTTCCTGAGATGCACTCTTAGCTCCTGTCCTGCCTCCAGCCCAGTTGCTAGGAATTCGCAGCACCTCTACTGGGTGGCCTGGCCCCCACACTGAGTCAAGAGTTTGTGAGGACTTGGGCTCCCCTCAGTGGGACTCAGTGGAGCTCCTCTGTCTTTCTCCCATGGAGCCAGTTGGCCTGGGCTGTCAGCTCTTTGTCCCTGGCCCTCCGAGCGTGAGATCCACACACTGTGTTCACCGTCCCCTTTTGTCCCTGGATTCGGTGCTTTCAGGCCACTGGCCTGGGCACCTGGCCGGGCACAGTCCCCAGGCACCGTGATTGGCTTCTCTAGGTGTTCCCATCCCCAGAGCTCCCGGCCGCAAGCTGTTCCCATTCTTCTTGAGTGGGCAGCAGCAGGCCTCAGGTTTTCAGGTTAATGCAATCTCCAATTCCTCTTGCTGGGAGCGCCAGCTGCCACTGGCTGATCCCCAGGTGTGCACTAACCTCTGGGCTACTGGGGAAAGTCCATCTCCAGATAGGCGGGGAGTGCCTATTTTGGCCACTCACACATCCCAATCCAGCTCCCTGCCAAGGATCTTGCAACAGACCCGGCAGCTGCCTAGACTGGAGCTGCAGTCCTCCCTGTTCCCCTCTGGTCCCGCAGGACCCCTTCATTTCGAAGAAAACTCCCTACTGTCCGATATTTCAATTTCCCATGTAATCTTGGTTGCCAATTTTCTTATATGCTGGAATGCAGCTGGGTGATCGCTCTGCTCTTCAGAAAATTGGCCAGATGTCTCAACAGAGGGCAGGAGGAAGCGGACTCCACTCCCTCCTATTCCTCCGCCATTTCTATCCCCTCCTTCTATACTGTTCTTAGTATCACAATGTTTATTCTGTACCTACCAATTTGGTCTTTTAATATATTTTATTGATTATGCTATTACAGTTGTCCTATTCCCCCCCTCCCCACTTTATTCTCTTCTGCCCTGCATCTCCCAATTCCCTGCCATTTAGTTTTTGTCCATGGGTCATACACATCATTTCTCTGGCTTCTACATTTCCTATATTATTCTTAACCTTCCTCTGTGTGTTTTCTACCTACCGCTTATGCTACTTATTCTCTGTACTTTTTCCTCTTCTCTCCACGTCACACTCCCCTGTTGATATCCCTCCATGCCTTATATAAATCCCTTTAACATTTCATTTAATAAAGGTTGGGTGATGACGAACTCCTTGAACTTGACCTTATCTGAGAAGCACTTTTTCTGCCCTTCCATTCTAAATGAAAGTTTTGCTGGATAGAGTATTCTTGGATGTAGGTCCTTGCCTTTCATGACTTGATATACTTCTTTCCAGCCCCTTCTTGCCTGAAAGATCTCTTTTGAGAAATCATCTGATAGTTTTATGGGAATTCCTGTGTAGGTGACTGTCCTCTTTTCTCTTGCTGCTTCTAAGATTCTCTCCTTATCTTTAATCTTGGGTAATGTCATTATGATGTGCCTTGGTGTGTTCCTCTTTGGGTCCAACTTCTTTGGGACTCTATGAGCTTCTTGGATTTCCTGGAAGTCTATTTCCTTCACCAGCTTGGGGAAGTTCTCCTTCATTATTTGTTCAAATAAGTTTTCAATGTGTTGCTCTTCCTCTTCTCCTTCTGGCACCACTATGACTCAGATGTTGGGACGTTTAAAGATGCCCTGGAGGTTCCTAAGCCTCTCCTCATATTTTGAATTCTTGTTTCTTCATTCTTTTCTGGTTGAATATTTTTTTCTTCCTTCTGGTCCACACCGTTGATTTGAGTCCCAGTTTCCTTCCCATCACTGTTGGTTCCCTGTACATTATCCCTTATTTCACTTAGCATCCTCTTAATTTCTTCATCTAATTTATGAGCAAATTCAACCAATTCTGTTAGCATCCTGATTACCAGTGTTTTGAACTGTGCATCTGATAGGTTGACTATCTCTTCATTGCTTAATTGTATTTTTTCTGGAGTTTTAATCTGTTATTTCATTTAAACCTTTTTTTTTCTCAGCACACCAGTTGTGTTTAAGGGGCAGAGCCTTAGGTGTTCACCAGGGTGGTGCAACTCACATCGTTGTGTTGTGATGCTGCCTGTGAGGGCAGGAACTTACAGGGAACAATGGTGTTTGCTCCACTTTCTGCAGGCTTTCAGTCACTTCCCCTGCTACCCACAAGCAAATGGGGCCCTTCTGTGCTGGTTCCCACATGGGTTGGCTTGCATAGTTCTATATCCCTGGGTGTCTCTCCAAACAACTCTCCTGTAAGGCTGGGAGTTACTCCCACTGCCGCCTGAACCCCCACAGGGGTTTTCAATCAGAGTTTACAGGCTTTATTTCTCCATGATGATAGGATGTGAGGTCTGCTCCATTCCCCAGCTTTTTCTCCCGGTTTATCTGCGCACATATGAGGGACCACCCAGTCCACTAGTCTAGGCCCTACTGGGTCTGGGTCAGCCAGCCACAGGTTTCACTGAGTGCGCTGGCCATGGGTTTCTCTGGGTTCCCCAGCGGCGGGTTTCTCTGGGTGCACCAGCCACAGGTCTCTCCGGGCAACTGCAGCATTTCCCTTATGGCTCCACAAACTGCCGTCTCTCTGCGCACTCTCCACCAAGCTTCGTCCTGCTTACCTGTTTGGATGAACGTGTCTTCTTCAACTCCTTGTTTGTCGAACTTCCATACAGTTTGATTTTCTGTCAGTTCTGGTTGTTTTTTTATTGTAAAGTGTTGTTTTTCCTCTTTTGGTTGTGCAACGAGGCACAGTTTCTCTAACTATGCCTCCATCTTGGCCAGGAGTCTATTTTTTCGCAAATTATGTTATTGTTATTCGATTACAGTTGTCTATATGTTCCCCCCACCACTTTCCCCCACCCAAACTAAACCCACCTCCGGCCCTTGCTTCCACCCTCCCTCTTAGTTGTGTCCATGTGTCCTTTATAGTAGTTCCTGAAAACACTTCTCACTGTCTTCATCCCCCACCCCTCTAGCTATTGTTAGAATTTTCTTAATTTTAATGGCTGGTTAATTTTGTTTGTTTTTTCTATTGTTGATTGTTTTCCAGTTAAAGGTGTAATAATATGTTGTTTGTCCTGCACCAACAGGTCTATTTCACTTACCATAATGCTCCACAGTTCCATCCATGCTGTCCGAAAGGGTAGGAGCTCTTTCTTTCTTTCTGCTGTGTAGAATTCCATTATATAAATGTACCATAGTTTTTTAATCCACCCATTTTCCAATGGGCACTTAGGTTGCTTCCAGGACTTGGCTATTGTAAATTATGCTGCTATGAACATAGGGGAGCATAGGTTTTTTTGGATTGGTGTTTCAGGGCTCCTAGAGTATAATCTGAGCAGTGGAATTGCTGGGTCAAAATGCAGTACCAATTTTAGTTTTCTGAGGAAATTCCATATTGTTTTCGACAGTGGCTACACCAGTCTGCATTCCCATCAATAGTGCACCAGGGTTCCCTTTTCTCTGCATACTCCCCAATG
>PVJI01018936.1:14148-32293 GCA_004026765.1 Micronycteris hirsuta
TTTTTTAATTTTTTTTTTTTTTTTTTTTGTCTTCCTGGAGTGGAGGCGTATGAGTTCTTTATATATTTTGGAGATCAAACTCTTGTCAGAGGTATCATTGGCAAATATGTTTTCCCATATAGTTGGTTGTCTTTTTATTTTAATACTGTTTTCTTTAGCCATGCAGAAGCTTTTTATTTTGATGTGGTCCCATTTGTTTATTCTTTCCTTTATGTCCCTTGCTCTAGGGGACATATCAGTGAAGATGTTGTTGCGTGGAATGTCTGAGATTTTTCTGCTGATGTTTTCCTTTAAGACTTTTATGGTGTCACAAATTATATTTAAGTCTTTTATCCACCTTGAATTAATTTTTGTGTATGGTATAAGTTGGTGATTGAGTTTAATTTTTTTTTTTTTTTTTGCATATAGCTGTCCAAATGTCCCAACACCATTTGTTGGAGAGGCTATTTTTACTCCATTTTGTGCTTCTCCCCCCTTGGTCAAATATTAATTCACCGTAGAGACTTGGGTTTATTTCTGGGCTCTGTGTTCTATCCCTTTGTTCTACTTTTCTGTTTCTCTGCCAGTACCAGGCTGTTTTTATTACAGTGGCCTTGTAATAGCTTGTGATATCTGTTGCGGATTTAGGCCCACAAAATCTGTGGTGACCGTGACTGAACGCCTGAATGAATCTCACACAGAGACATGCAGGAAAACAAATCTGGGACCATGCAACGCTTCCCTTATCTTATCGGGAAAAGGCCTCATGCGTAGGTCACCCCGGCTTTTATTAGCTCTCTCAGAGTACATTCACATCAGAATGGTCTTCATTAATTATGCAAAGAATGTGAATTCAAGCCAGGTTGTAGACAAATTGAGGAAATTACAACAAAAGGAGGGATATGCAATTGAAAGGCACACAGAACTGTAAACACTGCCAGGAAGAGCCTAGGTATTAGCATACGCTCAGGGAGGGGAGAGAGTTCAGCAGCAGCAAGATTCTAAGAAATTTTAGCCTGATTCCCCCACAGGGAATTCTGTTTTCATGAACATGCGTCCACGTATGCCGACTTATGCTTATCACATGTGAAACCTTGCTCTTTGACACACGTGAAAGCCCAGGGCTATGATTCCCCACTCGTGGAAACATGAATTCCCTTAGATATCAGGTATTTTGATCCTTCCTGCTTTGTTCTTCATTCTCAAATTTGTTGTAGCTATTCAGGGTCATTTATGGTTCCATATGAACTTCTGAAATATTTGTTCTATATCTGTGAAATATGTCATTGCTATGTTAATAGTAATGGCATTGAATTTGAATATCACTTTGCGTAGTATGGCCATTTTGATGATGTTAAGTCTTCTAATCCAAGAGCATGGTATATATTTCCATTTGTTTGTGTCTTCCAGGATTTCTTTCTTCAGTGTTGTATAGTTTTCTGAGTACAGGTCTTTTACCTCCTTGGTGAGGTTTATTCCAAAGTATTTTATTTTTCTTGTTGCTATATAAAATGGGATTTTCTTCCCTGATTTCTGTTTCTGATATTTCATTGTTGGTGTACCAAAATGCCTTTGATTTCTGAGTATTGACTTTGTATCCTGGTGTTTTGCCACATTCATTTATTAGATCATGTTGTTTTTGGTAGAGTCTATAGGATTTTCTGTGTACACTATCATGTCATCTACAAACAATAACAGTTTTATTTCCTCCTTTCCAATTTGGATGCCTTTTATTTATTTTTCTTGCTGATTGCTGTGGAAAGGACTTGCAGTACTATGTTGAATAGAAGTGGTGAAAGTGGACATCATTCTCTTGTTCTTGATCTTAGTGGGTAAGCTCTAAGTTTTTGTCCATGAGTATGATGTTGGGTGTAGGTCTCTCATGTATGGCCTCTATTATGTTGAATGCTCCCTCTATTCCCACTTTTCTGATTGTTTTTTATCATAAATGGGTGCTGTGCCTTATCAAATGCTTTTTCTGCATCTATTGATATAATCATGTGATTTTTGTCTTTCAAATTGTTTATGTGCTATATTATATTTATTGACTTGTGAACATTATACCACCCTTGCATCCCTGGGATAAATCCCACTTGGACATGGTGTATGATCTTTTTAAGAAATTGCTGAATGCTGTTTGCCAATATTTTGTTGAGGATTTTAGGGTCTATATTTGTCAATGATATTGGCCTGAAGTTTTCTTTCTTTGTTGTGTCTTTATCTGGTTTTTGGATTAGAATGATACTGGCTCCATAAAAAGAATTTGGGAGTCTTCCATCTTCTTGAATTTCCTGCAATAATCTGTAGAGTATGGTGGTTAGCTCTCCCTTAAATGCTGTATAAAATTCTCCGGTGAAACACTCTGGTCCAGGGCTTTTGTGTTTTGGAAGCTTTTTTTTTATTATTGTTTCAATTTCATGAGCTGTTATGGGTCTGTTCATGCTTTCTTCTTCTTCATTGAGTTCTGGAAGATTACATTTTTCTAGAAATTTGTTCATTTCACCTAGGTTTTCAAATATTTTGGCATATAGTCCTTCATAATAATTTCTTCTAGGCCTTTGTACGATTGTCGTATCAATTGTAGTTTCTCCTCTTTCATTTATGATTGTGTTTATTTGTCTCCTCTCTCTTTTTTTCTTGATGAGCCTGCTTAAAGGCTTCTCGATTTTGTTTATCTTTTCAAAGAACCAGCTCCTGGATTCATTGATCCTTAGAATTGTGATTTTAGTCTCTATGTCATTTAATCCTGCTCTCGTCTTGGTTATTTCCTTCCTTCTACTTGCTCTGGAATGTCTTTGTTGTTGTTCCTCAAGTTCTTGTAGGCGTAGGGTTAAGTTGTTTATTTGAAATGTTTCTATTTTTTTTAGGTAGGCCTGTATCGCTATGAACTTCCCTCTCAGGACTTCCTTTGCTGTGTTCCATAAGTTTTGGGTTGTTGTGAGTTCATTTTAATTTGTTTTGAGAAACTTTTTGATTTCTTCCCTAATCTCATTCTTGACCCATTCATTCTTTTTTTAAAAGATTTTATTTATTTATTTGTAGAGAGAGGAGAAGGGAGGGAGACAGAAAGGGAGAGAAACAGCAATGTATGGTTGCCTCTCACATGGCCCTCATAGGGGACCTGGCCCACAGCCCAGGCATGTGCCCTGACCGGGAATTGAAACGGGACCATCTGGTCCCCAGCTTGCATTCAATCCACTGAGCTACACCACGCAGGGGCCATTCATTCTTTAATAGAATGTTATTTAATCTCCATGTGTTTGAGTGTCTGGGTTTTATTTTTCCTTTAGGTTGGTTTCTAGCTTCAGTCCCTTGTGGTTTGAGAAAATGCTTGATATGATTTCAATTTTCTTGAATTTGT
This sequence comes from Micronycteris hirsuta, assembly GCA_004026765.1. NCBI lineage: Eukaryota > Metazoa > Chordata > Mammalia > Chiroptera > Phyllostomidae > Micronycteris > Micronycteris hirsuta. The sequence goes on from PVJI01018936.1 coordinate 17,489, forward strand.
TGAGGCTTGTTTTGTGTCCTATCATATGGTCTATCTTTGAAAATGTTCCATGAGCATTTGAAAAGAATGTATATTCAGATTCTTTGGGGTGAAAGGCTCTCTCTATATATATATCAGTTAAGTCCATTTGATCTAGGGAATTGTTCAATGCCAGAATATCTTTGTTGATATTTTGTTTGGAAGATCTGTGTATTTTTGACAGTGGGGTGTTAAAATCCCCTACTATAATTTTGTTGCTGTCAGTATCAGTCTTGAAGTCCTCCAAGATTTTCTTTATTTATTTGGGTGCTCCTATGTTTGGTGCATATATATTTACATTGTTTATGTCTTCTTGATGGATTCTCCCCTTGAATTTTATGGAGTATACTTCTGGGTCTCCTTTTATGGCTGTTTTTTGAAATCTATTTTGTCTGATATGAGTATTGCTACCCTGGCATTTTTTCCCTGTCCATTTTCTTGGAGTATTTGTTTCCAGCCCTTCACTTTTTGTCTGTGTAGGTTGTTTGTTGTGAGGTAGGTCTCTAGTAGGCAGCATATGTGAGGGTCATGTTCTCTGATCCATTCCGCTATTCCGTGTCTTTTGATTGGGACATTTAATGCATTTATGTTTAAGATTATTATTGATAGGTACTTATTCATTGCCCTTTTTTCATATCTGTGTTCCTCTCTCACTTTTTTTCTTCTTGATCCTAAAGCAAACCGTTTAGTGTCTCTTGCAGAGCTGGTTTGGAGAGGTATATTCTTTGTGGCTTCTTTTGTCTGGGAAGCTCTTTATTTGGCCTTCCATTTTATCTGTGAGCCTTGCCAGATAAAGTAATTTTGGTTACAGGTCTCTCATTCTCATTACTTTTTATATTTCTTGCCATTCCCTTCTGGCTTGGAATGTTTCCATTGAGAAGTCAACTGCTAGTCCTATCTCGGCTCCCTTGTTTATTACTTTCTGTTTTTCCCTTGCTGCCTTTAAGATTCTCTCTAGAAGACTTGTGAGATTCAGTGGTACTGTCTCCTTGATCTATTGAGCTTGCTTGTCTTGGGCTGCCCTTTATACTGGCTTTCTGTATGTCTTTGAGTTTTGATTGTTGGGTCTTTCTTTGGTGGGTCGTTCTCTCCAGTCAGTTAACTGATGGTCATTCCATCTACCACCTCTTGTATTCTGTTGTGCAGGTGTGGGCAGGTTCTGTTGAAGCTGGTTCTTCCTTGTGTACAAGGTTTTGAGGATTCTCTCTTGTCATTGTTCAGTTGTTTGTTCTGAGTAATTTTTTTTTTTACCATTCAGTTGTATTTCCAGATAGGTCCTGTGTTGAGTTAGTGTGGCTTCCACTCCCTCCTTCACCTTCTTCTGTTGTTATCTGTTGGTTGTTCCTTTGTTGGTGGATTTCTTCTTCCAGTAGGTATCCTAGTGTTCACAGCTTCCACCTACTCTTTTTTGTTATCAGTTGTAGGGGGAAGACAAAATGGTTTAAGACAGCAGGAGTGTATTCAGTGATATTTAAATCACCAACCTGTAGAGAAAGAATAGAAGATCCTTTGGATATGTAGAGTGTTAACCATGATATTTCACCCAACTAGCCACTTTTTTGAAAGGGTTGATAGAAGATAATACTCTTGTTGGGGGAGGTTGTGATTTGGATCTAGAAAGCAGTGAACTTGTGGAGGTCAGATTATGAGCTAAAGTGAGAGTAAAGGATAGAAAATAAGTTTTTTTTTTATGTGAGAGAATAGAATTAACCACAACAGTAATAAAGTTCAGGAAACAGTGAAATGGGGTAAGATCTGGAAAGGGTGCTGTGTAATATTTACAATTGTATGGAATAGAAATTCTTTACAATAATAATGGAGCAACAATCATGTGACAGACTCTATGTGATCTGGATAACAAGATTAGAAAGTACAAGACCTAGCATAGTGTGCTAATGGAACACAATGAAGTGAAAGACATTAAGTTAAAAATATACTATGAAAGAGAGAACAAGGGAAACCAGTGAAACAATGCAATATAACCAACCAAGTGAAGAAGACTAAACAGAAAGAAGAGAAATACAAAGATACTAATTAAATGAAAGATATAATAATAATGAAAAAATAATAATACAAATATATAATAACTTGCAAGATCTCTGGAGTAGCAAAGTAAAATTTGTCTCACTGTCTTAGGTATTGGGATGCCCCCTCTTTGGGTCCAACTCTGGTCTTTTAACATTTCCATGTTTTATTGTTTCACTTGTGGGAATTAAAAAAAAAAGAAGGAAGGAAGGAAGAAGAGATATAAAGGGAAAGAAATAAAGAAGGGAAGAAGGAATAAAAAAGGTAAGAAGGAATAAAGAAGGGAAGAAGGAATAAAAAAAGGAAAGAAGGAAAGAAAGGAAGGAGGAGTTAAAAGAAAAAAAAAATACTAAAAAAAAAAAAAAAGCCTCTTGCTGGCTTCAAACTGGCCAAACCTGTTCTGCTGGTCTTCCTGGGTGCAGCAGGCTGAGACAGAATTGGTTTTGATTTTATCACTAGCCCAGCCTCCAGGCCAGTTTCTCAGTTCACTGCCAGGCCTCCAGTATCCTTCTGAGCTCAGCCTAGGCCATGATTTGGATCTAGAAAGCAGTCCTCCAGTTGCGCTGTTTTTGAGGTGCACCAGTTAGGGGAAGTTCACACACCCTCTTCTAACTCTTTGCTGTCCTAGATGCTAGGGACTCTTAGCGCCCCTTAAGGCTAGTTCAGCACCCCTCACTGAGTTACGTTTTTCTGAAGATTGCTGACTCCCTGAGCCCTGAAGTTCTCCTTTGTGGGGGTGTCTCCGCCTTCCTCTTAGAGAGCCAGTCGGCCCTGAAGATGCACATGCACACCTCCTCTGCTGCTTCCTCAGGTAAGCAGGGGTTGGGTGCATGGTACTTCTCGGTGGCAGGGTCAGGTGCACTCCATCCCAGTCCTGCGGATGTAGCAGAATAAGCAGCCACTGGTCCCACAGGTTTGGGTGTGCACTCTCTCCAGGGCTTCAGATGTGAGCTTTGGGCAGCTGCTGCAGCCAGAGTCCACAATCTCCGTGGGTGCACACAGCCCTCGTGTGTTTGCCACTTCATCCTTATTCCCCTTCCTATGACTTCAAGCAACCAGGTCTCTCCTGGTGCTGCTCAAGCCTTGTTTGGCAGGGGAGGGAGCTGTTAACCTGGCTCTCTCCCAGGAACCCTGTTGCAGACTCAGTGGGCACCAGACCTGGGTTTTCAGCCACCCTGGTCCCTGCATTGGACCCGGGACCTTATTCTCCTGAAGCACTCTCCTTACCATCTGATTTTTCAATGTGCTCTACAATTTTTGGTCTGCAATCTTCATATATGCTGGAATACTACTGGCTGTTCACTCTGTTCCTCAGAAGATTGGCTGTTACACCCATCTGCAGGGGGAAGTGGACTCTGCTCCCACCTATCTCACTGCTATTTTCTACATTTCTGTCCAAAGATACAATTTTAAATAGCAACAAAAGCCATAACGTTTCAATGGTACCTAGTAATAAATTAACAATGAGGCTAGAGGTCAGGGTCTATTTAAACCTTTAAAATGGGAAAAGATTGACCACAAAACTGTTCATTACAATGTTTGATAATACATAAAATTTAGAAACAACCTACTTGTGCAATTATAGAGGGATCAGTTATATAAATTTTTGTGAATGCATTAGATTAAATAAGAGCACAAAAAGTGTTAGAAAAGTTTATTTGTATATTTGAGTAGGGGAGAAGATGACAACCAAGAAGGTGGAAGCTGTGCTCACTTGCTCTTGCCCTCAAGTCAGATTCTCGGCTGATCTTCCTGATAAATAACCCTAACAATCAATGGACTCTTAGCTGATAATGAAATCTGGTAGACAAGGGAGTACAGAAGACACTTCCCAGCAGGCAATATGGAGATTTTATAAGTAGAAGGTGAAATACCCCATGAATGTCACCCACAGCCATGGAGAGACTATTCAGAAATCACAGCTTTGTGGCTCCCTCCCCTCAGTGAAGGGAATCTTGATACTCTGCTCATGAATGACTTTGGAGGATATATGAAGTCAAGGAGATTCATGCTACATACACACTGTGAGCAGCACGTCCATAGCTGTAACCCAAACACCAACTGGGAGAGTTCCAGAGAGAGAAAGGGATTCTATCTCCCAAAAGGTTCAAGAGACACACCTGGGTTGAGTGTAGGCAGGCTGTGGCCAGCCATGACTGTGAGACTCTTTTGTTTTTTTGTAGAGGTGGTGTGCGTGAAAAACCAAACAGTGACTCAGTACAGCATTGGGTGTGCCACAGACTTTTTAAAAGGAGAGCTTAAGTGTGCTGGGCAGGGACCCCTTGTGCAGCTTCCCTGCTGGCAAAGAAACAAGACTGAAAACACAGTTTTATCTCACTGAATACAGCTGGGAAGGAAGATCAGAAAGTAGCACAGAAAAGGGACTTCTTGGCCCTAGCCCAGAGCAGAAAGCAAGCAAGGGGCTACACAAAATGGATAATTTGGGATTGCGTCTACTGCAAGGGCAGTGGGCTGGGAATTAGGCAAAACTTGAGCATCTGAGATTATTTATAGTCAGGAAGAATCCCCTTACCCAGCAGAGTTCAAACAGCTGGGGAAGGAAGGACACACCCAACCCCCACCTCCTGCAGGACTGCAATCACTGCATCCAGCACAGAAGCTCTGCAGAGAAGGCAGGACAGGCTCCAGAACCACCTTCAGAGGGAATATCCACAGGAGAAATACAGGAAGAGAAATGACAAAAGGGCCCAGTACCTCTCAGTGAGACAAACTACCCTGGTTCATAAGGCCCTATTCCACTGAGGCCAGAAAGGCATAGAGATCAGAAATTAGTGCAGCAAGGGGGAATCAGGGCTCCCCCCCAGTCTCAGCTCATACACAAAGCTATCATCAGCATCAAACACAAAAGAGATTACCCTCTTACACAGATTGTTGCCTTTCTTGAAACAGACAGTTAGTTCATCAGAAGCTATACATTATTGCAGCGATCCCTAAACTTTTTGGCATGGGGAACCAGTTTATTGAAACACAATTTTTACATGGCTAGGGGGGTGAGGGGACAAAAGGCAGAATTCAGATGGTAATTCCAGCAAAGCTTCACTCCCTCACCAGCTGCTCACCTCCTGTATGGCCCAGTTCCTAACAGGACTGGTAGCAGTCCATGACCCAGGGATTGAGGGCCCCTGCATTATTGGAAATAAGCTGGGACAGACCAAGATGGTTGGCACAGGGGCAGGAGAACACACCCAAATTTTTTTCAGAAGACTGAACAGCACCCCCAAGGTGATAACTAAGAGTCCCATCTTCCCGATTGCAATAGAAGGACCCACTAGAGGCAGGTAAAAATGGTATAAGCAGTGTTGCCAGAAGTTAGATGACCAACCCCTGTGCTTTGAGCTGATAAAATGCCAGAGGTGGATCCAGAAGGAGAGGTCAGAAGGCAAATGCCAAACTCTGCCGAGATGAATTTCACCTGGCTCTTCTTCAGATTTCATGTTGTTTTCTTCTCTCACACAGCTTTTTAACATTATTCTTTTTCTTCAGTTATATTTGAACTAATTCACTATTTTTGTTTTTTATTTTGTATTCTTTTGTCTTGATTTTTATATTTTTATTTTATTTTTATTTTAATATTACATTGTACCCTTCCTTCTCTAACTCCATTTTGCCTTTATCCTTCCCTTTCTTATTTTCATTCTAAATTTTATTTCCCCCTTTCTATAGCTTGTTCTCGTCCTTTATTCTTACTATTTCTCTCCCCTCCTCTCAAAATCATTTTTCAACTTCGAGACAAGATGGAGTAGGTAGACACACTGTGCCTCCTCACACAACCAAAAGAATGACAACAACAATTTAAAAACAAAAAAATAACCAGAACTGACAGAATCAAACTGTATGGAAGTCCAACAACCAATGAGTTAAAGAAGACACATTCATCCTGACCAGTAGGAGGGGCAGAGCCAGGCAGCAGGGGAGAGAGAGCTCGCAGCAAGGTAGTGGCTAGTGGACCCAGTGAGCCCTCGGCTGGTGGAGTAGTTGGTGCCACATTTACATGTAGATAAAGGAACAGCTGGAGAATGAAACAGATCATGCAGCCCAGGGTTCCAACACACGGAAATAAAGCCTTAAACCATTTGAAAACAGCTGTGGGGGTGAGGCGGCAGCAAGAGTAACTCCCAGCCTCACAGGAAAGTTTGTTGGAGAGACCCACAGGTCCCAGAATGTACGCAAGCCCATTCACCCAAGAATCAGCACAGAAGGGATCAATTTGCTTGTGGGTAGTGGGGGAAGTGACTGAAAGCTGGCATAGAACAGAGCAGACACCCCTGTTTCCTCTCAGACCCCTTTCCCACAGACAGCATCACAATGCAGCTATGTGGATTACCCCACGCTGGTGAACACCTAACACTCCACCCCTTATACATAACTGGTGCGTGAGAAAAAAAAAAATGGTCTAAATGAAAGAACAGATCAAAGCTCCAGAAAAAATACAACTAAGCAATGAAGAGATAGCCAACCTATCAGATGCACAGTTCAAAACACTGGTAATCAGGATGCTGAAAGAATTGGTTGAATTTGGTCATAAATTAGATGAAGAAATGAAGAGGATGCAAAGTGAAATAAGGGATAATGTACAGGGAACCAACAGTGATGGGAAGGAAACTGGGACTCAAATCAACGGTGTGGACCAGAATGAAGAAAAAAATATTCAACCAGAAAAGAATGAAGAAACAAGAATTCAAAAAAATGAGGAGAGGTTTAGGAACCTCCAGGACATCTTTAAACATTCCAACATCTGAGTCATAAGGGTGCCAGAAGGAGAAGAGGAAGAGCAACACATTGAAAACTTATTTGAACAAATAATGAAGGAGAACTTCCCCAAGCTGGTGAAGGAAATAGACTTCCAGGAAGTCCAGGAATCTCAGAGAGTCCCATAGAAATTGGAACCAAAGAGGAACACACCAAGGCACATCATAATGACATTACCCAAGATTAAAAATAAGGAGAGAATCTTAGAAGCAGCAAGAGAAAAGAGGACAGTTACCTGCAAAGGAGTTCCCATAAGACTATCAGATGATTTCTCAAAAGAGATCTTTCAGGCAAGAAGGGGCTGGAAAGAAGTATATCAAGTCATGAAAGGCAAGGACCTACATCCAAGAATACTCTATCCAGCAAAACTTTCATTTAGAATGGAAGGGCAGATAAAGTGCTTATCAGATAAGGTCAAGTTCAAGGAGTTCGTCATCACCCAGCCTTTATTAAATGAAACGTTAAATGGATTTATGTAAGAAAAAGAAGGTAAAAAATATGAACTGTAAAATGACAGCAAATTCACAGTTGTTAAAAACCAAACTTAAAACAAAAGCAAAAGCAAACTATGCAAACAACTAGAACAGGAATAGAACCACAGAAAAGGAGATCACATCGAGGGTTATCAACAGGAGACTGGGAGGGAGAGAGAGTGAGAAAAGGTACACAGAATGAGTAGCACAAATGGTAGGTAGAAAATAGGGGGAGGTTAAGAATAGTATAGGAAGCCCAGGCTGGTGTAGCTCAGTAGATTTAGTGCGGGCTGCGAACCAAAGGGTTGCCGGTTCAATTCCCAGTCAGGGCACATGCTTGGGTTGCAGGCCAGGTCCCCAGTGGGTGCCATGTGAGAGGCAACCACACATTGATGTTTGTCCCCCTGTCTTTCTCCCTTCCTTCCCTTCTGTCTATAAATAAATAAAATCTTTAAAAATTAGTTATAAAAAAAGAATAGTATAGGAAATGTAGAAGCCAAAGAACTTATATGTTTGACCCATGGACATGAACTAAAGGGGGGAATGTGGGTGGGTGGGAGGAGTGTGTTGGGTGGAGGGGAATAAAGGGGAAAAATGGGACAACTGTAATAGCATAATCAATAAAATATATTTTTTAAATTATAAAAAAGAAAAAATCATTTTTCTTTTCTTTAGTCAGTTCACATTCATTTTTTTTCTTATAATATTCTTATTTTACACCTTTAATAATTATTGCTTGTTAGACTTGGATATTTCAGCTATTGCTGCTTTGTTTTCAATTTTATTCCTATTTGTCAACTATTTTTTAAATTCAAATCACATAGCTAACTCTACCCCTGTCTTACTATATTTTTCCTTCCTTCTGCCCTTGCTTATTTAAGTTTGGGATTTTATTTTTTTCCCATTTCTTAGCATAGATTATACTCTTACTCTTACTTTTCTCTTCCCTTTAACGTCTCAAAATTATTTTTCTTACTCTATGCCCTGGCTGGTGTAGCTCAGTGGATTGAGCGCGGGCTGGGAACCAGAGGGTCCCAGTTCTATTACCAGTCAGGGCACATGCCTGGGTTGCGGGCCGGGTCCCCAGTGAGGACCATGTGAGAGGCAACCATACATTGCTGTTTCTCTCCCTCTCTGTCTCCCTCCCTTCCCCTCTCTCTAAAAAATAAATAAATAAAATCTTTTAAAAATTATTTTCTTACTCTAATCATCTGATAGTCTCTCTTTCTCATAATATTCTAATTCTCTTTCCACCTTTATTAATCTTTGCTCATCTGTCATTGTTATTGACCCTTCTATGTTTTTTTTCTTCAATCTTGTTCCTATTGGTTCACTATTTTTTAAAAATTTTATTTCAAACCTCATATTACACTTTTCCCTTTTCTTAGTATATATTACCACCACACTTCCTTTCCTTACTTACATTTTAAATTTTATTTTATCCCTTTCTTTGTATTCTTTCTAACCTCTTATCATATTATTTCTATTCCATCTTCCATTTCAAAACTATATTTCTCTCCTTTAGTCATTTCATATTCTTTTTCCTATCTTCTAATAGTCTTAACATCCTTCCACCTTTATTAACGTTTGCTCATTTGCTATTGATATTGCTGATGTGTGAGGGGGCAATATTTGCTGCCATGTGTTTGGTTTTCTGGGTAGTTTTGCCTTGTTTTGTCAGCACCTGTACAACAGTATACAAGATGTGGGGGGGGGGGATTGTGACTCTCAGTCGGCCTCCAGAAGGGAGAACCTAACAACAAATGAGTCATCAATGATCAAAGAGCAAGTACAAGACAGCCCACATAAACAGAATAAAGGGCATCCAAAGAGCATCCAGATAAGGAGATAAAAGGGACTGCACAAATTAGTCACATAGAACTCCTAACAGAAAAGGCCGCCCCATGAAGACAAGCAGCCAAAGTAAGAAAATATGAAATTCAGAATAAACTAAAAGAGTCACCTAAAATGGGGAGACAAAGAAACAACCCCCAATAAAAATGAAAGGAGGAATCCCCAGAAAAGAGCTAAATGACATAGAAGCAAGAAATCTATCAGGTAGACTTCAAAATAATGGTATTAAGATTGTTCAAGGATGCCATGGATGGGATGGCACAGTGGCCTTGACCAAAGTGTTGCTGTTTTGATTCCCAGTCAGAGAGCATGCTGGGGATGCAGGCTAGGGCCCCAGTTGGGGGTGAGCAAGAGGCAACCACACAGTTATGTTTCTCTCACTCTCTTTTTCCCCCTTCCCCTCCATCTAAAAATAAATCAATAAAATCGTTTTAAAAAAGGAAGATCAGGGAACTCCGTGAGAATTAAAAGGAACTATATGGGAGCTTCAAGATAAGAAAAGGACATAGCAGCATGAAAAGGAGATAGAAACTATGAGTAAGAATCAGGAGGAAATGAAGAACACAATATCTGAAATGAAAAATACACTAGAAGGTATTAAAGGTAGGTTAGACAAAAAAGGGATTGAATCAGCTACCTAGGAGAAAAGGTATGAAAAAAAAAAAAAAACACCCATGGAGCAACAGTGTAAAAAAGACTCAAAAACAATGAGGATAGTTTAAGGGAGTTTCAAGACAACATAAAACATAACAACATTCATATCATAGTAATACCTGAAGTTGAAGAAGAGGAGCAAGGAATAAAAAATCTGTTTGAAAAAATAATGACAATAAACCAGCCCTGGCTGGTGTAACTCAGTGGATTGAGCACGGGCTGGGAACCAGAGGGTCCCGGATCGATTCCCAGTCAGGGCACATGCCTGGGTTGCGGGCCGGGTCCCCAGTGAGGGCCATCTGAGAGGCAACCATACATTGCTGTTTCTCTCCCTCTCTGTCTCCCTCCCTTCCCCTCTCTCTAAAAATAAATAAATAAAATCTTTAAAAAAATAATGACAATAAACTTTCTAAAACGGTAAGGGAAAAAGTTATGCAAGTTCAGGAAGCACAGAGGGTCCCAATCAAGATGAACCCACAGAGGCTTGCTCCAAAACACATCATAATTAAAATGGCAACATTTTAAAACAAAGAGAGTATTTTATCATGGAAGACACAAACAAATGGAAAAATATGCCATTCTCATGGATTGGAAGAATCAACATCATCAAAATGTCCATAGTGCCCAAAGCAATTTTTTAAATGATTTTTTTAAGATTTTATTTATTTTTAGAGAGAGAAGGAAGGGAGAAAGAGCAATGTATGGTTGCCTCTCACATGGCCCTCACTGGGAACCTGGCCTGCAACCCAGGCATGTGCCCCAACAGGGAATCGAACCGGGACCCCTTGGTTCCCAGCCCACGCTCAATGCACTGAGCTACACCAGCCGGGCCCCAAAGCAATTTATAGATTCAATGCAATCCCTATCAAAGTACCAATGGCATATTTCACAGATATAGAACAAACACTTCCAAAACTTATATGGAACCATAAATGACCCCGAATATCAGCTGAAATTTTGAGAAAGAAGAGCAAAGCAGGAGGGATCACAATTCCTGATATCAAACTGTATTACAAGATCACTGTAATCAAAACAGCTTGATACTGGCATAAAAACAGACAGATAGACCAATGGAACAGAATAGAGAGCCCAGAAATAAACCCGAGTCTCTATGGGCAATTAATCTTCAACAAAGTGGGCAGAAGCATGAAATGGAATAAAATTAGCCTCTTCAACAAATGGTGTTGGGAAATCTGGACAGCTACATGCAAAAAAAATGAAACTCGATCACCAAATTACACCATACACAAAAATTAATTCAAGGTGGATAAAAGATTTACATATAAGTCGTGACACCATAAAAGTCCTAGAGGAAAACATCAGTAGGAAAATCTCAGACATTGCATGCAGCAACACCATCACTGATATGTCCCCTATAGCAGGGGACATAAAGAAAAGAATAAACAAATGGGACCTCGTCAAATTAAAAAGCTTCTGCATGGCTAAAGAAAATGGTATTAAAATAAAAAGAGAACCAACTGTATGGGAAAACGTATTTGCCAATAATACCTTGGGCAAGGGTTTGATCTCCAAAATATATAAAGAACTCACACGACTCCACTCTAAGATGACATGCAACCCAATTAAAAAATTGGCAAAGGCCTTGAACAGACACTTCTCCAAGGAGGACATACAGAGGGCCCAGAGACATATGAAAAGATGCTCAACATCATAAGCCATCAGAGAGATGCAAATTAAAACCACAATGAGATACCACCTCACACTGGTCAGAATGGCCATCACCAACACAAAGCAATAGACAAGTGTCAAAGAGGGTGTGGAAAAAAGGGAACCCTACTGCACTGTTGGTGAGAATGCAGACTGGTGAAGCCACTGTGGAAAACAGTATGGAACTTCCTCAGAAAACTAAAATTGGAAGTACCTTCTGACCCAGCAATTCCAGTGCTGAGATTGTACTCTAAGAGCCCTGAAACACCAATCCAAAAGAACCTATGCACTCCAATGTTCATAGCAGCACAATTCACAATAACCAAGTGCTGGAAACAACATAAGTGCCCATCTGCAAATGAGTGGATCAAGAAACTATGGTACATTTACACAGTGGAATTCTAAGCAGCAGAGAGAATGAAGGATCATATACACTTTGCAACAGCATAGATGGAGCTGGAGAGCATTATGCTAAGCGAAATAAGCCAGGCGGTGAGGGACAAATACCATATGATCTCACCTTTAATTGGAACATAATCAACAAAAGGAAAAAGCAAGAAAAACATAACCAGAGACACTGAAATTAAGAACAATCTAACAATAGCCAGAGGGGAGGTGGGAGTGGATTATGGGGAGAAGGGTTTTCAGGAACCACTATAGAGGACACATGGATAGAACCAAGGGGGATGGTGAAAGGAGTGGTGGGAGGTGGGTTTGGAGGGGGTTGTGGGGAGGGGAGGGAGAGGATTCAGACAACTGTAATTGAACAGCAATAAAGTAATTAAAATTTAAAAAAGAGTAAAAAAAGAAATAATCTAGATCAAATAGGCTTAACTGATATATAGGTACATTACACCTCAGAGAAGTAAAGTATGCATTCTTTTCAATTGCACATGGATTGTTTTCAAAGACAGCCAATGTGATATGGCACAAAGCAAGCATTAACAAATTTAAGAAAAATGAAATCATATCAAGCATCTTCTTGGATCACATTTGCTTGAAACTAGAAACAAAATTCAAGGAAAATCTCAAAAACTTTCAAATGCATGGGAACTGAATAACATGTTATTAAATAATGCATGGTGTAAAAATGAGATCAAGAAGGAAATAAAAAAGTTTCTGGAAACTACTGAAAATGAACACACAACAACCCCAAAACCATGAGATATAGTGGAGGCAGTACCGAGAGGGAAGATCAGCAATACTGGCCTACCTAAAGATACACAAGTCCCCACATAAATAACCTAATCCTACATCTAATTCAACTAGAGGAAAAACAAAAACAACAACAACAACAAAAACCCCTGGAGCAAATAGAAGGAAGGAAATAATCAAGATCATAGCAGAATTAATTGATATAGATATTTAAAAAACAACCCAAGTAACAATGAATACAGGACATGATTCCTTGAATATATAAATAAAATTTGCAAACCTTTAAACAAACACATCAAGAAAAAAGAACGCCAAAATAAATAAAATCAGAAAATAAAGAGAAGTAACAAACCAATACCATGGAAATACAACAGACTGTAAGAAATTACTCTGAACTACTATATGCTGAGGTACTGGACAACCTAGTTGAAATGTAAAAGTTTCTGGAAACATACAATCTTAAAAAACTGAGTCAAAAACAAGCAGAGGGGGCGAAAGATGGCGGCGGAGAAGGAAGAAGCGTGATTGCTTTCCTCCAGCCCACTGGCAGGATATCTGGCCGATTTTCTGAGGAGCAGAGCGATCACCCAGCTGTATTCAGGCGTGGGGGAAGGTTGGAAACCAGGACTGTGCATAAAACTGAAAGATCAGCCGGTAGGGAGACTGCTTCGGAGGGAAGGGGTCCCTCGGGCCTCACGGGGAGCTGGGAGGTCTGCGGATCCAGTTGCAGCAGCTTCCCGGTTTCCTCCAGGTTCTGTGGGAGGGAGCTGGATTGGGGTGTGTGAGTTGCCAAAGCAGACGTGTGCGTCTGTTGGAAGAGCCTTGGTCTCCAGCAGTTCGGAGGTCGGTGCGTACCTGGGGACTGATTTGCAGAGGCTGGGGATCCCAGCGGGAGGAATTGGAGTCTGAATTGAGAGGCGAACCCAACCCCAGAGCTCCTGGATTGGGCGCGCACCCGGTGGAGCTAAACGGGGACGGTTGGCATAAGTGCCCGACTGGGCGCCCAGGCCTGCGGCTTGCAAGCCCCGATTCCAGAGACAGAAGCGATCAGCGAATGCAGGGGCACGGAGCTCACACCTGGAGGGCCTGAGACCTGCGGTGCTGAGTCCCTCCGTGGGGGAGAAACCCAGACCTGCAGTGCTGAGTCCCTCCGTGGGGGAGAAACAGAGGAGCTACATTGAAACCCACTGACAGGGGACACAGACCTCATAGACTCTGAATCAGGGTGGAACTCAGGCGCCCCAGAGGAGGTGCTGCAAACTCCCGGCAACTAGGCTGGAAGCCAGACGTCAGCTGAGAGTGCAGCCCAGGAAGACAGCAGGAGAAGTCTGATACCTTCCCAGCCTGGCGCTCTTGAAGCCAGCCAACAAAAGTCTTTTTTTTATTTTTATTATTTATTTTTTTTATTTCTCTCGTTTTCTCTTTGTTTCTTTGGTTGTTTTTCCCCACCCTCCTTCCTATCTGTCCCTTTATATTTTTTTAACTCCTTCTACCTTCCCTTCATTTGGTATTCCTAGTTTTCTCTTCCTTTTATTTCCTATTTTTTATTATTTTTTTATTTTAGGTTATTTTCAAATTATTTTCTTCTTTATCTTTCTTTTTCCATTTCTTTTGCTTTCTTTTACTTCGTTATCTCCCTTCCCCTCGCTTCTTTATCAACAGGTGAGTCATTAAAACCTGGAATTGTGAAGAGAATAGAGTGGGACCCAGAAAAGACTCAGCCCAAAAAACAGAGTGTGACACAAAATTAACTTCGCTGCTTCAGAGAACTTCACAGATCAGTTTAAGAACCAGAGGTTAGCAAGAAGAATCCCACAAACAATGGGAAGACAAAGAAACAATCCCCAAATGAAAGGAAAGGAGGAAGCCCCAGAAAGGATGATAAATGAAACAGAGGAAAGCCAACTATCAGACATTGAGTTCAAAGCATATGTTATCAGGCAGCTCAAGAAACTCGAGAAGCTTGATGAACTCACAGAAAACTACCAAAAACTACAGGGAAACTACAATGAACTCACTGAAAACTATATCAACATGAAAAAGGAAATAGAAGTTATTCACAAGGGCCAAGAAGAAATGAGGAATACAATATCTGAACTGAAGAACACAATAGAAGGAATCAAAAGTAGGCTCGATGAGGCAGAGGATCGGATCAGCGAGCTGGAGGACAAGGTTGAAAAAAGCAACC
>PVJI01018937.1:0-32189 GCA_004026765.1 Micronycteris hirsuta
TGGCAGTAACCAGAGGGGAAGGGGAAGGGGAGAAGGGGGACAAGGGTATTCAGGAACTGCAATGAAGGACACATGGACAAAACCAAGGGGGAGGGGGGAAGCAAGGGAGGGAGGTGGGTTTGCCTGGGGTGGGGTGGGGGGAGGGTAAATGCGGACAACTGTAATTGAACAACAATAAAATAATTAAAAAAAAAAAAAAGTAACCACCTTAAACAGAAATACCATTTACTCTCTTTGTATTCGCACCTACCCCCTAACTGCTCTTAGGATTTGAAGGGTCAGAGGTTCCCATGGGCTGTCTTACTAGAGTGTTTCTCAAAATTGAATAATCCAGGCTTAGGAAAATAAACCATTGTGGGAAGAGGAAATGATTCTTGATATTAATAAGATAATGGTAACATTTACTAAAAAGTAGATGATTTGCAAAGCATAAATTATAAGATAGTGCCCTGATTGGTATGGCTCAGTGAATTGGGCATCATCCCACAAACCAAAAGGGCATTGGTTCAATTCCCAGTCAGGGAACATGTCTGGGTTACGGGCCAGGCCCCCAGTTGGGAGCATACAAGAGCTAATCGATCGTTTCTCTCACACATCGATGTTTCTCTTTCTCCCTCCTTTTCCCTCCCTCGAAAAACAAATAAATAAAATCTTTAAAAAAATTTTTAAATTAGCCCTGGCTGGTGTGGCTCAAGTGGATTGAGCACTGGACTTCGAACCAAAGGGTAGCTGGTTCAATTCCCAACCAGGGCACATGCCTGGGTTGTGGGCCAGGTCCCCAGTAGGAGGCACACGAGAGGCACCCACACATTGATGTTTCTCTCCCTTTCTCCTTCCCTTCCCCTCTGTCGAAAGAAAGAAAGAAAGAAAGAAAGAAAGAAAGAAAGAAAGAAAGAAAGAAAGAAGAAAAAAGAAAGAAAGAAAAGAAAATTTTAAAAATTAGACAATAGCTTTGTTTTCATCGAGACATGTTTCCTAAAAATTAAGGAGTTAGGACTCTCCACATGCAGACCAGTATGATACTTGAATTTCTTCTAGGGTACAGTTTCTTGTCATATTTAGTATATAGTTTAAATTTTTATACTCCTATTATAATAACTACTTTTAATCACATAATTCTTCAGTCTGATATGCATTCTTGTTATAGTAATAAAGAAATACATCATATTATATCACTACATGCTTAAAATCTCCTCCCAGCCTCCCCAAAACTGCTTATATTAAAATCCCGTCTGCTTACGGTGGTCCTAACTGATCTTCCCTGAACCATCTTTCCAATCTCATCCTCTAACACCTCCTCACTCATTATTCTCCTGCCACACCAGCTTCCTTCTCTGGATCCAATATGCTCATCTCATTCCTGCCTCAGAACATTTACACTCACTATTCCCTCTGCCTGGAGAGGGCTTACCCCCGAGCTGCACATGCTGGCTGCTCCTTCTCATCTTTCGGTTATTACAGTTCAAATGTCACAACCTTTTCTGCACCCCACCACCACTCAAAACCCCCAACACACACATCCACACCCACCCCAGCCAGACAGACACACACCATGGGCCTGACCCTTCTATAGATGATTGCCTTTTGGGTCAGACACTAATCCCTGATCCAATCAATTGTCAATAGAATGACAGGATCACATGATAAAGAAAGCTTGGTAATTTAAACAATAGGAACTGCATGCAATAAGGCAAGAAGCAAGAATCTAGGTAACAAGTCAAGTATTAGTGACCAAACTGAGCTGAAAACACAGAAATGATTAACATGACAAGTCTACCACAGTCTGCCCCCTAAAAGATCATGACAGTAGTTAAAGCCAGAAAAGTAAATTATTACCCCAATACAAATGTTAGCTGTAGGTTTTCATCTTCTTTCCATAAAATACAGGTTTCAACTGTTTTCCTTATTCCTTAAAAACTTAGCAAGCCTAAATAGATGACATAGAAGTGACTTTGAACACTTCTAAGAGAATGCAGCATTGAGATAATATTATTAATCAGTATATAAATTATACTTACTAATAATATCAGTTATTTGCAGAAGCAATAATTATTGCTTTAGGTTACTTTAAGGTACAAATATTTAACTTTGTTATTATCCTGTAAATTCAAGATAAAAAAGATCATACAAACAAAAAATTAACACTGAATAAAATGGGGTTAAATCTTGTGTCTATATTATTTTCTGAATAGGAACAAAACAGGATTCAAAGAAAGAAAAATATTCTAGAAACCAGTAATTCTGTATCTGGGGTGGGGGGACACCTACCAATTGCCCAGAAGATGCTGCCTGAACCTCCCATCCATCTAAATTTGGGGTGTCATAGGAAATTCTGTGTCAGCAATCAAAACCAGTAGTCCACTTTCAAAATTCTTAAAAACCCAATTGGGGTTTGTCAGTAGGAGGTAAATTAAAGCCTTATGTATTGAGAAGCAAATAATTTGAAAAATGCAGAGGCAATGAACCCTGAAGGTATCGGGCATCAAAATGACTATAAATGTGTTCTGCATAGTTTAGCTAAAAGATCTAAGTTTTCTATTTTTCAACTATTTGCTAAAAATGTATAAGAACTGCTAAATGTGGCCGTTGAGTTTAAGATGCTACTTTTCAACTGTATGTAAAACTATTACATTAATTTACTCAAGCATCTTCTCTAGTTTTTAAGTTGAAATAAAATCTCCACAACATCCAAGTAACTGAACAAGACAGAGTTTCTGAATCAAATTAAATAACCCAATGATTTTCTGGTAGCAAAAAATGCATTACACATAAAACATTTATCAGACATTTATAAGTGGACAACAAAAAAGAAAATCTGAATTAAACTAAAGTCTAGTCATATTAAGAAACTAATCTGAGACATGTTGCTACAACTCCTAACCACTTTTAAAACAAAATTCTATGTCTAATGTACAGTTCTGTTCAAATACAAAAAGGAGAAAATCCAATTTCATATTATTGACTAGCTTTTTTGCAAAAAACAAACAGAAAAAGAACACTCCTTCACAGTTGAATTTTTAAAGACACACTTTCTATAAAGAGACTACTACTTAGTGTCCTGTAGAAATTTTCAGTAACTAGAAAAGTAAAATGTAATCAGTATGATGGGAATATCTTTTTTGGTCTTTTTTTGTTCTGAGAATGTCTGAAGTCTTGAGTTATTTTTACATGCTCTTCTTGAAAGAACTGATTTCTTTATTCTTATGCTTTGCTTTATATCTTAAAATGTTTGAAAATGGTAAAAACAGAAAAAATCGATTCTTTTTCAACAGGGGGCCCAAGCAAGGCTTCCTTTGCCAAGATTCAAACAGATATTCTCACACACATCATGAGTATGTATTACAGAATACCATTTAAAGCTCATATTTAGATTTTTTCGATTTTTTAACAAAAAAAATTTTAAGATGTTTACTGAACAAATAATAGACTTGAGAAACAGATGAACTCTATGCTGCCTTATCTAACCCTAAGCATACTAGACCAAGTATCACTAAAACTATATAGTTAAGTGCTCATTATATAAAAGGCAATTTGCCAGTAACTGAAAAGAGCCTACAAAATTAACAAATGAATACTATCTGACACTGAAAAGCTGGCAATGGTTATAAAAGCTTTAGCCTTCTAAAACCATAATCAGAACTCCTGACGATTAATCAACTTTTTAACACTTCCCATCTGTACAAGTGCTCAAGGTAGTGCTTACTGTCACTTGACAAGTTGCTTAGCATTGCAAAATTTGATAATTCATGTCTTACTGAATTTTTACTGACTTGGAAGAAAATAAAACACCAATTAAAAGCAGATGTCACCTCTAATTCTAACTGGCTGCCAAACTTCTAAATTTTTTACCGAATGGAGAGAGAGAATGCATGTAGATGACAGTTTGGACAGTTAAATATTCAAAGTCACTGATATCCCCCACAAATTTGCAAGTGATTGTCCAGAACTTAATCCCATGAGGCTTTTATCTGGCAAGCATCCAAAAGGAATAGTTTCAAGTAGTCATCTAAAAGGTAAATGTATTGTTACACTTTTGCAAAGGCTACAGACACTGGTCAGAACATTACTAAGTTAATACTCTCAAGAGTTGTATCTTTATCTTTAAGATAAAGATTTTCCACATAAAAAACTTCCAAAACAATGTTGTTCCATGTTGCTCCTCTATTAAAACTCTACCTAACAAAAACCTAATATACAGACATAATAAACTATGCTTAGCATGCCTTCATGTTTAGATGCTCCAAGAGCTAAATCACAACCAACTGAATTTACCATAAAATAATAATCTAACTTGAGTACTGATATTTTTCAATGTCTTTCACTACTGTATTATTGGTCATAAATTCACTCACTTTTGATTCTAGCCATGAATTCTGAACAAAATTTCTTGAATTCAATGTTTTGATACATATCACAAAAAAATAAATAAGTAGACAACAGATGACCCTACAAACACACACAATGGCAATATTAATACCTACTTTCTTGCAAAAAACCAAAATATCCAAAAATTTTAAAATACACTTAAAACATATAAAGAATTACATCTTTAATCTTCTAAGGATAGTTAGACTAGTGTTTCCTAACACCACTCCATCTGTGCATGAAGTAACTCAGAATAAAATCCTGAGTTCTAAAAATGCAAGTTTTTCTACAAAAAGAAAACTTCTGGATTTTCCCAAATACCTCAGTTTCAAAGACAACATTATCATGATTCTTATCCCTATGTGCAGCAACACTGCCCACAGATTACCTTTTAATGATCTATGAAAGCTTTCAAAAGCCAGAACAAGCTGGTACCAATCAGGCAAAGAGGGAAAACTGATTCCCAGAAGGAATCACCACAGAGATCCCAATCACATTAATGAGGTCCCCAGGAGCTGGAAGGCCTATCAAGCCCCTCGCTTCTGTTGACTACTGCATAACAATCAGACTTGGCTTAATAGTTAGAAGGGCTAAAGGAACCAGGATGATCCTCTATTGTTCACTTCCTAGGTCTAACTGATTATTTGCACTTTAACAGAAAGTCTGCCAAGAAAGTAGAATTTGGGAAAGATGAAATGGGAAGGTGGTCACAAAAGAGGGATTTAAGGGGATAGCCTACCTGTGGCAACTTTTGTAGACCTCATCTTTGCATTTTCATCCTGCTTCATGCATTGCTAATCAGAGATCCACTGGAAGCTTCAGAATCAACTGAAAGGCCTGGTAGGGCATTTGGCTTTCAATTCTTCTACTGTTTATTCCCAATATATATTCATCAGGCTTAGAAACAACTCTTGAACAAGGGCAGCCACTCAGCAATGAAATGTAAATTACTGACATGTGCTGAAACCTGGACTTGCCACCACTAATGAGCACATTAAAGGAAAAATGCTCACTAGATGACTGCAACCTTTTTACTTAACCCTGTGTGCAAGGAAAGCCACAACTTAACATCAATTATAAGAGCTAGCTGCAAAACAGTAACAGAGCAGCCTGTCACCACTTTTAATACCTCACAGACTGAAAAGCTGCGATAAACTTGAAATTTTTACACTTCATCAACTAAAAATATTGTGCAAAACGTTATTGTAAACATGGTGAACTTTGATTAACATTTGTGAAACTCCAAGTGTCCTTCATAGTTGTTCCTGAAAACCCTTCCCCCTCTCCCCACTGGGATGGTGGGGAGCAGTGGGGGGAAAATGGAGACAACTATACTTGAACAACAATTAAAGAAAAAGAAAATAAAAACAAAAAATAAAAATTAAAAAAAAAAAGATTTGTGAAACTCATCTAAAATCTGCCATTATTTCAAACAGTTTCCAAAGAGTAAAAATAAAATCCCTGGGTGTTAAAAAAAAAAAAAAGTACTAATCTATTGGTTTATTCACTAATTCAGTCAGCAAATTCTAGACCAGGAACCTCACAAGACTCTGAAAAGCTTAGAAGCTTGTCAAGAAAAAAAATATAAATCATATCAACTAATAATTTAGATCTCAAAATAAATAAAATATGTGGTTTATATGAACAGGGGCTCATCAGTTGGGGCACAGAATATTAGCCTATTCACCATAACCCAAACTACAATTTACAGTGGAAAAATCCAAAATAAACCATGAACATTTACTATCTATTAACTTTTAAAATAAATTGATTTTCATAATTAAAATAAATTTTAAATGAAAACTTCAAAACAAATGTGGCGCTACAATGAATGAAGACATCAATATATTAATTTACAATTTTAAGTTATTGTGTGACTTTTTTCAAAAAATACTATAATACAAGCAGGCACTTATAATATTAGAATGTTTAAATATAATTTTATCTTTCTCTAATGACCTAAAACCTGTACTAAATTCTTAAAAACCATAAAAAATTAATCACAACAAACATTAAAATGTAAAAAATATTTAAAATCTGGTTATGTTTTTCTCTTTGTGGTTTTTGGCCAAACTTAATTTTTCCATATAATGGAGTTCAATTAAACTCTAGATTTTAGAATTCTCAGGACTTGAAAAAACAATACATTTCAATCAAAAGAACTGATTACCTACTAGTATGTAATTAAGAAAATCATTATTTTTCTGATTAAGTCTCAATACATAAATTAGAGATAATACCACAGGGTACATACAGAGTGAAAGAAAACAGCACATATGAAACCACTTTATAAAATATTTGACAATTCCCCCAAACAAGAAGACCATTTGTTCACTAGGAACCCAAGTCCACATCCTTCCCCTATCAGAAACGAACCCTTTAACAAAGTCTTCTCATTCAGAAATATACCTGCATATATAAAGTTGGAGTTTTGACTTTCTTTTACCTTGAAGAAAATATAGTTATTTAGGTTAATTTCCCCCAAATGATAGAAACATTTGTCTACCTCATATAGAATAGATATGTCTATGTTATTAGTTACTTTTGGTACCTCAGAGAGAACCATTTTTATCTATTTCTTCTTATTCCTCATTTGATATCCTTCAATATCTGTAGTCAATCATCCCCACTGCTGGGTTTTATTTTTTTTATGTTTTTTTTTAAGATTTTATTTATTTATTTTTAGAGAGAGGAGAAGGGAGGGAGAAAGAACAATGTATGGTTGCCTCTCACATGGCCCTCACTGGGGACCTGGCCTGCAACCCAGTGCCCTGGGACCAGGCATGTGCCCTGACTGGGAATCGAACCAGGACCCTTTGGTTCCCAGCCCGCACTCAATCCACTGAGCTACACCAGCCAGGGCCCCACTGCTGGTTTTAATTGCTACCAAATACTGTTAATGCTAAGACACCTGCACCCCAGTCACTAAAATTACACTGGCCAAGGCATCAAAAAGCAAGTCCTCCATGTGTGCTCTTGGTTGCTGATATGGCTGCTATATACTGACTCCACCAGAACCACCACACTACAGACTCTACTAAAAACCACCATTATGGCATTCTACTGTTCTTGTATGTGCTCTTTGTCTTATTTTATCTGCTTTTTATTCCCACTTCATCTTTTATATAGTTCCCTTTGGTTCTGGAAATGTTCTACAAGTTAGAAATAACAAGGGGCTTAAAAAATTATAATTACAAAATTATAACAATTATAAAATTATAGTCTTACAGAAGACAAAATGATAGGTGATGAAAAAAGTTGAAAACATTTTAAGATTTTATTTTGTTTTACTCCACAACAAGTTGTACAATCTCTCTTCTTCAGAGGTAGCATTGCCCAGAAGTTAGGAGTATACAGGCAATGCCTGGGTTAAAATCCTTGCCCTAGCACTAATATCAACTTGCTTGAACTCACCTTCCTTTTGCTTCTTACTTACATCTGTAAAATGAAGACTGCACTATCCACCTAGAGGGCTATTATGAAGAGCAAATGTGTTAGTATACATAGAGTGCCTGGAATATTACCTAGCACACAGTAAGTACTCAAAAATGTTAACAATTTGCTAAGGGTAGAAATCTCATCCATTTGTATCATGATCACAATCAAACTTGGTGCTGTACTTCTATTTTATCTAAAATCATTATTTTCATTTTATCTCTCTCTACTGTTCATTTTTTCTAATGTTTTTGCTTTTAAACAGTATGATAAAGGAAGGTAGTAAGAGCAGGAATGATAATAAAAACCACAGAGTCTTCATATACTACACTAATAAAAATAGTCTTAAATTAAAACTCCAAACCATAAAGATTGCAAAAAAACTTACCATTAACAAATACATACGGAAGACAAAGTCATACTATACTAAAAGTCACATACAGAAATATGATATATAATTTTTATGCAAAAGGAATTAGTAGGAAATAATAAATCCTAACAAATATTTTTAAAAAATAAAAATATATTTCAAATTAGGTTGATAGGAATTGCAAAGATATGAAGCCTCCATCCAAAACTTTGTTTCATGTTTGTAAATATACACAAGCAACTCCTTTAAAATTGACAAAGAATTATTATTAATGACTAGTAAGATGGTAAACGACAGGAATTCAGAGACAAATAAGTAACAGTCCTTTGCTTGGTATGAAAGGAATTATAACAAGGCCAGAAAACAATGTGTAAGTGGGCTGGGAAAGAATAGAGCAATCTTGCTCTTTCTACCTAAAATGCCCTTCTCCTATGAGATCTCAGCTTTAGGTCACCCTCTCAAAGAGGATTTTTGATAGCATCTTATTTGAAGAGGCAACCCATTCACCTTCTGGCAGTCATTCTCAAACCTTTGGGGCTCACAACCTCCTTAGAGTTTTAAAAATTGATCATCTCAGCCCTGGCTGGTGTAGCTCAGTGGATCGAGCGCGGGCTGGGAACCAAGGGGTCCCGGTTCGATTTCCAGTCAGGGCATATGCCTAGGTTGCAGGCCAGGTCCCCATGAGGGCCATGTGAGAGGCAACCATACATTGCTGTTTCTCTCCCTCTCTGTCTCCCTCCCTTCCCCTCTCTCTAAAAATAAATAAAAATAAAATCTTCAAAAAAAAAAAGATTAAAAAAAATTAATCATCTCAAAGAGCTTTTACTTATGTGTATTATATCTATCAATATTTATGGGATTAAATTGCAGGTTTTTAAAAATATGGATTTAATTATAAAAGAATAAACCCATTTAAAGGTAACAACTAGAATTAATGCTTTTATGACAAAAATAAATCAGTAAGAGTGGAAATGCTTTACATGTTTGCAAATCTCTAACATCCGGCTTAATAGAAGACAGCTGGATTTTCAGATCTGGTCTGCATTCAATCTATTATGATAGCATACACCATAGCCACTGGAAAACTCTACGGCACAATCAAGGGAGAATAAGAGAGAGAAAAGCTGCTATGAAAACAGTTTCTACTTGGCAGATCTCTGAAAAGTGCTCAAAGATACCCACGTGCCCCCAAACACAATGAGAACCAACACTCTCCGTATCATTCACTTTGTACTCAATATTTTCTTTACAGGACTCATCATGACCTGATTTTTTTCATTCATTTATTATCTTCCTCCCTGTACTAGAAAATAAGTGCATGAAAAGTCAGGTTTTTGTCTTGCTCACAACTGAATATATCTAGTATCTAGAACAGTGTCTGGCAATTTCCCGCTCTTGCCAGAAGGTACACCTCTCATGTAAATAAAATGGTCTCCCTTTTATTTTTGTAATCCATTCAAAATTAAACCACATAGATTTTTAGCCTTTGCTAGGTTTGGCTCCTTGAAGTTAAAAATATATATATACCAGCAATGGTAGCTGCTCTTCCTACTGTACTACATGATTTTTCCAAACTCTGCCACATGTTAATGTATATTCTGTAAGGGCATGGATTTAATGGTCTAATACAATAATGTGAAAAAGGATGAACTTAATTTCTCAAATTATTATTTTATTATAAACAAAATACAAGGGAACCAAAACATGATTATTTCTTGTGGCAATTAATGTGTCCTGGAGATAATTTTGTCTACTCTAATGCAAGCACACATCATAAAAAACACAGCATTGTAAAATTTCTTTGAGAAATGCAATCCTATGTAACAGACCTAGCAGAAAGAGCTTACCATCATGGGACACAAAGCATAAAAATTTTAATGTGATCCCTGGGGTAATGAAAGCTAATCCTTACTGCTCTAGATTAAACTCTTTTAACAAGAGGACTTTTTTTTTTGTAAATGACATCACCCAGGAGGAAGCTTCCTTTTACATCTTGCCTCTAAACGAAGTTTATATACATGAGAAGGGTGCTTCTTGACTAACTCTTTATGGTGGACATGCTTGAATCAAGATGTGTAAAACCAAGATGACCTGGAAAAACGTAATGTTTTTAGATAGTATAATTTAATTTTAATTAGGTGCCTGTTCTACTAATATTAAAGGATAAAGACAAAACATTGTTGTCTTTCTCCTTGTCATGAATCTATCAAGTGATGAAGTGATGAAGAAGAATAAAACTAGACACTTTGATAACAGGGAAATATTTCAAAGACAGTGGTTAAAATCCCCTTACACTGGATGTGAAAGAGAGCTTTAAAGTCTCCCAGGTTTAATATATGTATTCCCCAAGACAACCAAATTAACCTTGAATTCATTATATACTCTATAATAATCTGGCCTCCCAGAATATTGGATTAAAAAAGAAAAAAAAAAACCATAATTCCTCTGGACCTAACGTATTTCCTTTCATTTACTTTTTCAGTGAAAAGTTTAGACATAATCAAAACTAGACAACGGTATAATAAATTCCCAATTATTTACCACTCAGATTGAACACTTATTTTTCAACTGATTTTAATTTGTGTTTTCAGCAGCAATATAACCAAGTTAGCCTCCTAAATATTATACCATTGCACAATCACAGCAAACACTGAGCTAATGTGTGCCCTAGTGAAATATACTGACATTTTACGTCTAATATATAAATACAGGGTGGGGCATAAATAGATTTCCAGTTGTTCATATGGAAAAAATACAATAATTAATAAATAATATAAAAAACTCTGTTTTGCATACTCACAACTGTAACCTTTTTTCCTACCTTGTATATAAATAATTCTGTCTATACATCCAATATATTTTACATAAATTATGGCATTCTAATCAGCAACAGCATCTCTAAACCTATATTAATCAAAACATTTCCTTGTAAATAAAATATAATGGTTAAGAAATGCAACACACAATTTTTATCAAGGTATGTTCTTATTTCTCTTAACACCTATATTCAACAACCAACTAGCATGTAAAAGACTGAATAAAAAGCTAAGAAAATACATATATTGCACACATGCAGGGGTGCACACAAATACGCCATTAAGTATGTAAGCAAGTGAGCACACACAAGAATACTCTTTGCTTAGCAAATTAGCATATCACACACTGTGCTTCAATATGGTGCCCTAGGAAACTTGTAACAATATATTTAGATAAGGTAAGGTCCAGTCTAAACACAAAGTCCCAGCAATCAACTCATTATACCTGCCTCTTTGCCCACTTTAGAAAGCATGTACTTAAAAGTTTAATTTTAGAACTTGTTTGGGGCAATAAGAGTCATTAACTATATGTAACAGTGATAATTAATGTTACTTCATTTAATCCAACAAAATCATCTAACTGCACCTGCACTGCATCTATCATTTACCTGCACTAAAACAAAAAAATCTTTCCTACTTTATTCTTACTTTAGGGATTAAATAAAAATAAATGGATGAAAATCAATTTTAAGAGATCAAAAAGCTTATAAATTAAAAATAGCATTAAAACACATAAGAACACAGGGTGCCTTTCTACATTTATAATATTTTCAGAATTCCAAATTTTAATTTGACAATTTTTCTCATCTAACAAATAGTTAAAAAGCATATACTGAAATCTTCGTGAGTGATGCAAAAGAATCAAAAAGCATGATTTCAGACTTCCGGCCAAGATGGAGGCATAGGTGGACGCACTGTTCCTCCTCACACAACCAAAAGAGGAAAAAAAGCAATTTAGAGGACAAGGGCAGCCAGATCTGACAGAAAACTGAACTGAGTGGAAGTCCGACAACCAAGGAGTTAAAGAAGACCCGTTCACCCAGACTGGTAGGCCGGACGGACCAGGGTGGAGGGCGCTCAGCGAGACACGGATTGTGGAGCGGTGCCAGTGGCGCTCCAGCTGCCTGAAGTGGCCCATGGTGGGCGTGCCTGGCCAAAGAGCAGTGGACACACTATGCAAGACCAGGGCTGAGACGGGTACACCAGGCGGTCCCTCATTAGCTCACAGATACACCGGGAGGAAAAGCTGGAGGGAGGAAGAGACGGCTTGGCCCACCAACTCAGGGAAATAAAGCCTCAAACCACCGATTGAGGACACCGGTGGGGGTTGAGGCGGCCGCAGAGAAACCGCAGCCTCACAGGAGAGTTTGTTGGGGAGGCCCACGGGGACTCGGAACTTTGCAGGCTCGCCCACTCACCCCGGAGCCAGCAAGGAGGGGATCAACTTGCTTGTGGGCAACTGGGGAGGTGCAGAGAGCGGAGCAAGCGCCATTGTTCTCTCAGGCCCCACTCCCACACACAGCATTACAATGCAGCTACGTGGGTTATCCCTCCCCCACAGAGAGCTTCACAACACAACGACGTGGGTGACCCCACCCCCAAAGACAGCGACATAACAGAGCGACGTGGGTTTCCCCGCCCTGATGAACACCTAAAGCTCTGCCCCTTAAAGTAAGAGGCACACCGAGGGGGGAAAAAAAAGGCCCAAACGAGAGAGAAATAAATTGCGGCAAGATAGTGGGGAGCAGAGTCCACTTCCTCCTCCCCACAAGTGAAACACCTAGCTGATTTTCTGAGGAACAGAGCAAATTCCCAACAGTATTCCAGCATATCTGAAGATTGGTGACCAAGATTACAGGGGAAATTAAACGATCAGACACCTGACACACACAGGAGGACCAGGGGAGCAGGCCTGACCGGACACTTTTAAAGCCAGACAGCAGTTTTTTTGTTTGTTTGTTTGTTTTGTTTGTTTATTTTCCCCACCCTCCTTCCTATCTGTCCTTCTTTATTTTTTTAATTCCTTCTTCCTCCCTTTCATTTAGTATTCCTAGTCTTCTCCTCTTCTTATTTCTTATTTTTTATTTTCATTTATTTTTATTTTTATATTTTTTATTTGTTAATATATGTATTCCCCAAGACAACCAAATTAACCTTGAATTCATTATATTTTTTTATTTGTTAATATTTATTTATTTTATTATTATTATATTTATATATTATATAATATAATAATATATATTATTATTATATTTATATATTATTATATTTATATTTATTATTATTATATTTATATTTATTATTATTATATTTATTTTTTTTTTCTTTCCATTCTCGTTCTTCCTGCCCCTCTCTTCTTTATGCACAGGTGAGACATTAAAACCTGGAGTAGAAAAGAGAACAGAGCTAGACCCAGACTAGGGTCAGCCCTAAAAACACAGACAGTGACACAAAATTAACTTCACTACTCCAGAGAACTTGACAGATCAATTTAAGAAACAAAGGCTAGCAAGAAGGGTCTCACAAACAATGGGAAGACAAAGAAACAATCCCCAAATGAAAGGAAAGGAGGAAGCCCCAGAAAAAATGATAAACAAAACAGAGGCAAGCCAACTATCAGATAGTGAGTTCAAAGCATTGGTTATCAGGAAGTTCAAGAAGCTTGATAAGCTTGCAGAGAATTTCCAGAAACTACAGGGAAACTATAATGAACTCACTACAAACTACGTCAACATGAAAAAGGAAATAGAAATGATCCACAAGGGCCAAGATGAAATGAAGAATACAATATCTGAACTGAAGAATACAATAGAAGGAATCAAAGCGGGCTCGATGAAGCAGAGAACCGGATCAGCAAGCTGTAAGACAAGGTAGAAAAAAACACCCAAAAAGAGCAGGAACAGGGAAAGAAACTCAGAAAGAATGAAGAGGTATTAATGGAAATGCAGGACAACATGAAACGTAATAATATCCGTATTACAGGGATACCAGAAGGAGAAGAAGAAGCGCAAGGGATAGAAAACGTGTTTGAAAAAGCAATGATGGAAAACTTCCCTAATCTGATGAGACAAAAAGTCACACAAATCTAGGAAACACAGACAGTTCCAATCAAAAGGAACCCAAACAAGCCCACTTCAAGACACATCATCATTAAAATGGCAAAATTCCAAGACAAAGAGACAATCTTAAAGGCAGCGAGACAGAGACAGGAAGTAACATACAAGGGAGCCCCAATAAGGTTAGCAGCTGACTTCTCAGTAGAAACACTCCAAGCCAGAAGAGAATGGCAAGAAATATTCCAAGTAATGAGAATCAGAGTCCTGCAACCAAGGCTGCTGTACTCAGCAAGGCTCTCAATCAAGATAGATGGCCAAATAAGGAGCTTCCAAGACAAAAGAACTCTAAGAGAATACACCTCCACCAAACGATGCTAAAGGGACTGCTTTAAGGAAAGGAAGGAAAAGAGAGAGAGTGAGGAACACAGGTACAAAAAAAAAATGGCAATGAATAAGTACCTATCAATAATAACCTTAACAATAATTGGATTAAATGCTCCAATTAAAAGACATAGAATAGCAGAATGGATAAGAAAGCATGACCCACACATATGCTGCCTACAAGAGACCCACCGCAAGACAAAAGACCTACACAGACTGAAAGTGAAGGGCTGGAAACAAGTTTTCCAAGCAAATGGACAGGAAAAAAAGGCTGGGATAGCAATACTCGTATCAGACAAAATAGACTTCAAAAAAAGGGCCATAAAGAGAGACCCAGAAGGACACTTCATAATACTCAAGGGAAGAATCCAACAAGAAGACGTAAACATTGTAAATATATATGCACCCAATACAGGAGCACCCAAATACATAAAGAAAATCTTGGAGAACTTCAAGAAAGATATTGATAGCAACACAATGATAGTAGGGGACTTCAATACCCCACTGTCAAAAATGGACAGATCTTCCAAACAAAATATCAGCAAAGATACTGTGGCATTGAACAATACTCTAGATAACATGGACTTAACTGATATATATACAGCCTGTCACCCCACAGAAGCTAAATACACATTCTTTTCAAATGCACATGGAACATTTTCAAAAATAGACCATATGATAGGACACAAAACAAGCCTCAACAAATTCAAAAAAACTGAAATCATATCAAGTATTTTCTCTGACCACAAGGGACTGAAATTAGAAACGAACCCAAAGAAAAAAAACCGCAAACACTCAAAATCATGGAGATTGAATAGCATGCTATTAAACAATGAATGGGTCAAGCATGAGATTAGGGAAGAAATCAGAAAGTTCCTTGAAACAAATGAAAATGAACTGACAAACCAAAACTTGTGGGACACAGCGAAGGCAGTCCTGAGAGGGAAGTTCACAGCGATACAGGCCTACCTAAAAAAAATAGAAACAGTTCACACAAACAACTTAACCCTACGCCTACAAGAACTCGAGGAACAACAACAAAGACAGCCCAAAGCAAGTAGAAGGTAGGATAACCAAGATCAGAGCAGAATCAAATGACATAGAGACTAAAAAAACAATTCTAAGGATCCATGAATCCAGGAGCTGGTTCTTTGAAAAGATAAACAAAATCGACAAGCCTTTAAGCAGGCTCATCTAGAAAAAAAGAGAGAGGACCCAAATAAACTCAATCAGAAATGAAAGAGGAGATATTACAACTGATGCCACAGAAATACAAAGGATTATAAGACACTACTATGAAGAACTGTATGTCAAGAAATATGAAAACCTAGGTGAAATGGACGAATTTCTAGAAAAATATAATCTTCCAAAACTCAATAAAGAAGAAGCAGAAAGCCTGAACTGACCAATAACAGCGGATGAAATTAAAGCAGTAATCAAAAAACTCCCAACACACAAAAGCCCTGGATCAGATGGTTTCACAGGAGAATTCTACAAAGCATTTAAAGAAGAGCTAACCCCTATCCTTCACAGACTATTCCAAAAAATACAAAATGAAGGAAGACTCCCAAACTCTTTTTATGAAGCCAGCATCATCCTAATCCCAAAACCAGAAAAAGACATAAGAAAGAAAACTTCAGGCCAGTATCGCTGATGAATATTGATGCTAAAATTCTCAACAAAATATTAGCAAACCGCATCCAGCAATTCATCAAAAAGATCATACACCATGACCAAGTGGGATTCATCCCAGGGATGCAAGGATGGTACAATATTCACAAAACAATAAATGTAATACATCACATAAACAAAAGCAAAGACAAAAATCACATGATCATATCAATAGATGCAGAAAAAGTATTCGATAAGGTACAGCATCCATTTATGATAAAGACACTTAGCAAAGTGGGAATAGAGGGAGCATTCCTCAACATAATAAAGGCCACATATGAGAAACCTACTGCCAACATTATACTCAATGGACAAAAACTAAAATCTTTCCCACTAAGATCAGGAACAAGACAAGACTGTCTACTATCACCACTTCTATTCAACATAGTATTGGAAGTTTTAGCTACAGCAATCAGACAAGTAAAGGAAATAAGGCATCCAAATTGGAAAGGAGGAATCAAAACTGTCGTTGTTTGCAGATGACATGGTAGTGTACTTAGAAAATCCTATAGACTCCACCAAAAAACTACTCCATCTAATAACTGAATTCAGCAAAACAGCGGGATACAAAGTCAACATCCAGAAATCAAAGGCATTTTTGTATACCAACAGTGAAACAGCAGAAACAGAAATCAGGGAAAAAATCCCATTTCATATAGCAACAAAAAAAATAAAATACCTGGGAATAAACCTCACCAAGGAGGTAAAAGACCTGTACTCAGAAAACTACACAACATTGAAGAAAGAAATCATGGAAGACACAAACAAATGGAAACATATACCATGCTCATGGATTGGAAGAATCAACATCATCAAAATGTCCATACTACCCAAAGCAATTGATAGACTCAATGCAATCCCTATCAAAGTACCAATGCATATTTCACAGATATAGAACAAACACTTCAAAAATTTATATGGAACCATAAACGACCCCGAATATCAGCTGCAATTTTGAGAAAGAAGAGCAAAGCAGGAGGGATCACAATTCCTGATATCAAACTATATTACAAGGCCACTGTAATCAAAACAGCTTGGTACTGGCATATAAACAGACAGATAGACCAATGGAACAGAATAGAGAGCCCAGAAATAAACCCAAGTCTCTACGGGCAATTAATCTTTGACAAAGGGGGCAGAAGCATGAAATGGAATAAAAATAGCCTCTTCAACAAATGGTGTTGGGAAATCTGGATGGCTACATGCAAAAAAATGAAACTCGAGCACCAACTTACACCATACATAAAAATAAATTCAAGGTGGATTAAAGACTTAAATGTAACTCGTGACACCATAAAAGTTCTAGAGGAAAACATCGGTAGGAAAATCTCAGACATTCCACGCAACATCTTCAATGATATGTCCCCTAGAGCAAGGGACATAAAGGAAAGAATAAACAAATGGGACCTTATCAAAATAAAGAGCTTCTGTGGGGCTAAAGAAAACAGTATTAAAATAAAAAGAGAACCAACAGTATGGGAAAAGATATTTTCCAATAATACCTCAGACAAGGGTTTGATCTCCAAAATATATAAAGAACTCATACGACTCCACTCCAGGAAGACAAAAAACCCAAATAAAAAATGGGCAAAAGACATGAACAGACGCTTCTCAAAAGAGGACATACAGAGGGCCCAGAGATATATGAAAAGATGCTCAACATCATTAGCCATTAGAGAGATGCAAATCAAAACCACGATGAGATACCACCTCACACCAGTGAGAATGGCCATCATCAACAAAGCAACAGATAACTGCTGGAGGGGATGTGGAGAAAAGGGAACCCTACTGCACTATTGGTGGGAATGCAGACTGGTACAGCCACTGTGGAAAACAGTATGGAACTACCTCGGAAAACTAAAAATGGAACTGCCTTTTGACCCAGCAATTCCACTACTGGGATCATACCCTAAGAATCCTGAAACACGAATTCAAAAGAACCTATGCACTCCAATGTTCATAGCAGCACAATTCACAATAGCCAAGTGCTGGAAACAACTTAAGTGCCCATCTACAAATGAGTGGATCAAGAAACTATGGTACATTTACACAATGGAATTCTACACAGCGGAGAGGAAGGAGCTTATACCCTTTGCAACAGCATGGATGGAACTGGAGAGCATTATGCTAAGTGAAGTAAGCCAGGCAGGGAGGAACAAATACCATATGATCTCACCTTTAACTGGAACATAATCAACAAAAG
This sequence comes from Micronycteris hirsuta, assembly GCA_004026765.1. Taxonomy (NCBI): domain Eukaryota; kingdom Metazoa; phylum Chordata; class Mammalia; order Chiroptera; family Phyllostomidae; genus Micronycteris; species Micronycteris hirsuta. The sequence goes on from PVJI01018937.1 coordinate 18,298, forward strand.
CAAAAAGCAAGCAAAGCTTAACCAGAGACATTGAAATTAAGAACAATCTAACAATAGCCAGGGGGAAGCGGGGAGGGGACAATGGGGAGAAGGGTTTTCAGGAACCACTATAGAGGACACATGGACAGAACCAAGGGTGGAGAGGGAGGCAGGGAAGGGAGATGGGATTGGAGGAGGAGGGGAGGGGAGAGTTTGCAGACAACTGTAATTGAATAACAATAAAGTAAAAAAAAAAAAGCATGATTTCAACCATCTACTTGTATACAAGTTGTATGAAAATCAACATATGACAGCTAAACAAATATGGTACATCCATACAATATACCGTTATTCAGACTTAAAAAGCAATGAAATTCTGAAATTCTAACACACGTGGTAACATAGATGAACCTTGAGGACATTATGCAAACTGAAATAAGTCAGTCACCAAAGAATAGATATTGCATGATCCAATTACATGAGTTTCCTAGAATATGCAATTCATAGAGACAAAAGGCAGAACAAAGATCACCATGGGTAACAGTGAAGGAACTAGAGTTACTGTTTAATGAGTATACAAATTTGGTTTTGGATGATGAAAAAGTTGCGGAGGTGAATAATATGGTTGTTGCACAATGTAAATGTACGTAATGCCACTAAATTGTACACTTAAAAATGATGAAAGGGGTAAACTTTATGTTATATACAATTTACCACAATAAAAAATATAATAAAAATAAGGGGAGTTCCGGTCAAGATGGAGGTGTAGGTAGAAACCTTCACTTCCTCACACAACCAAGAGGAGGATGACAACCAATCTAAAAACTATAATCAACCAGAAGTGACAGAAAATCAAACTGCATGGAACTCTGACAAGCAAAGAATTAAAGAAACAGTCAACAAGAACAACCAGAGGGAGGAGGGAGATGGGCAGACGGGAAGATAGAGAGAACCCAGGGCAGGGCAGTAGTCTGAGGGCGGAACTCTCTAAAAGGACCCCAGGGAGGCAGTGGGGACAAGACCTAGCAGAGAGGGCAAAGTGGCAGACCGTGAAGGCGGGGCTGGCTGAACAGGAAACTGAGACTCAGAGCTGACTGTGGACTATGGCACAGGTTGCCGCAGTGGGAGAAACTCCCAGTCTCACACGAGAGTTGGTTGGAAAGTAGGGCTAGAGCCCAGCAAGCAAGCTGTGTTGTTCCCTCTCTGGCCTCTCCCTCACAGACAGTGCCACAACTCAGCAAATAGGGTTGCCCTACCCTGGTAAATATCTAAGACCCTGCCCCCTTACATCTTAATAGGTGCACCGAGACAAGGAAATCTGGCCCAAATGAAAGAACAGAGCAAAACTCAAGAGAAAGAGCTAAGCGATGAGGAGATAGCCAACCTATCTGATGTGGAATTCAAAACACTGCTAATCAAGATGCTCACAGAACTGATTGAGCTTGGTCGAAAAATGAAAGAAAAAATGAAGGCTACCCAAAGTGAAATAAAGCAAAATATTCAGGGAACCAACAGTGAAGGGAAGGAAACTGGGACTCAAATCAACAATTTGGAACAAAAGGAAGAAATAAACTTCCAACTGACACAGAATGACAAAACACAAATTCTAAAAAATGAAGAGAGGCTCAGGAAATTCTGGGGCAACTTTAAAAGCTCTAACATCAGAATTATAGGGGTGCCAGAAGGAGAAGAACACGAGCAAGAAGTTGAAAACTTATTTGAACAAATAATGAAGGAAAACTTCCCCAATCTGGCAAAGGAAATAAACTTCCAGGAAGTCCAGGAAGCCCACAGAGTACCAATGATGTTGGACCCAAAGAGGAGCACACCAAGGCACATCATCATTAAGTTACCCAAGATTAAAGATAAAGAATCTTAAAAGCAGCAAGAGGAAAGGAGAGAGTTACCTACAAAGAAGTTCCCATAAGACTGTCAGCTGATTTCTCAAAAGAAACCTTATAGGCAAGAAGGGGATAGAAAGAAGTATTCCAAGTCATGAAAGGCAAGGACCTACATCCAAGATTACTCTACACAGCAAAGCTATCCTTTAGAATGGAAGGGCAGATAAAGTGCTTCCCAGATAAGGTCAAGTTAAAGGAGTTCAACATCACCCAGCCCTTATTATATGAAATGTTAAAGGGACTTATCTAAGAAATTGAAGAAGATCAAAAACTATGAACAATACAATGACAACAAGCTCACAATTATCAATAACTGAACCTAAAAAAATGCAACAACAAAAACAAATACTAAGCAAACAACTAGAACAGGAACAGAATCAAAGAAACAGACATTACATGGAGGGTTTTCAGTGGGGAGGAAGAGGTGAAGAATAGGGGGAAAAGGTACAGGGAATAACAAGTATTAACTGGTAGGCATAAACTAGACAGGGGGAGGTTAAGAGTGGTATAGGAAACAGAGAAGTTTAAGAACTTATATGTACAACCCATGAACATGAACTAAGAAGGGGGAATGCTGGAGGGTTTGGGTTGCAGGGAAGAGGGGGGATAAATGGGGAAAATTTGGAAAACTGTAAGCATAATCAATTAAATATACTTTAAAAATACATATAATAAAAATCAGTAAAAAATAAAACATAAATTCTTCTGTGTCCCTAAAAATGGACCAAATTAATAATCATTCTTAATTTCAACTGAATGAAATTTGGGTCTTTAATGAAGGAAATGACCTAACTCTGTTCAAACATATTTAAAGCAAAAATTAGGTCATTTTCCCACAGAATTTATAATATGTGCATGTGAAATACATATGACAACTATAATATATATATAGAACATGACGATGGCACTATCTAAATATTTCAACAATTATACCTGAAATGATATAATACTAACTCAAGGTAGAGCATATAAAGCTAGGGACATATTTTAATTACCATAAAATGGTTAAAAGTACCATAAAATTTACAAAAGTACCATAAAATGTAAAAGATAGATCCAATAGATAAATTTTAATGGAATTCTAAACAGCAAAATGATCCAAATAAAACAGAAAAAGAAAACAAAAGGTACAAAGGGAAGGCAACCAGAAAACAAATAATAAGATGGTAAGCATAAACCCAGATACATCAGTAATTTATTAAATATTAATAGGTTTTACTGAAATGTCATAGTGGTGATGGTTACACAACTCCATAACTATACAAAAATCACTGATTTATAAACTGTAAAACATGAGTGTTATGGTATGTAAATTATACCTCAATAAATCTGTTACTAAAGAAAATAAGGCAAACAAAAAAACTTCATAGACTAAACTCTATAATTAAAAGAAATTATCAAATTTAAAAATCATGACCCTACAACATGCTTGCTACAAGAAACATGTTTTCAATATAAAGAGTCAAATGGAGAAAGATATAACAGGCAATCCATAAGCATAAGACACTTGAGTCATTAGAGTTCAATATTAAGGTATTTGTCCAAGATCACAAAACTAAGAAGTAGCAGAGAACTTAACTGGGACTCCAACCTCTGCTAATACTGCAAGGCAGTAAGTAGAGAGGATAGCTAGAGTATGAGACTCAAAATGTATTAACCTCAAGCAAAGAAAATCCCAACTTGGTGAAGAAAATAGATATACCAGCCCAGGAAGCACAGAGAGTCCCAAATAAGATGGACCCAAAGATGCCCACTCCAAGACACATCATAATTAAAATGCCAAAGATTAAATACAATGAGAGAATCTTAAAAGCAGCAAGAAAAAAGCAGTTACCATATTTTTTGAACCATAAGACACACTTAGGTTTTAGAGGAGGAAAATAGGAAAAAAAAATTTGAAGCAAAAAATGTGGTAAAATATTTAGTAACATAAATAACATAATATTTCACCAACGCGAGCCAACTAAGCTACATTCAGACTATAAGACGCACCCTCATTTTCCTCACCAATTTGGGGTGGGGGAGAGTGCATCTTATAGTCTGAAAAATATGGTAGTTACCTACAAAGGAGCTACCATAAGACTGTCAGCTAATTTCTCAAAAGAAACTTTGCAGGCTAGAAGGGATTGGCAAAAAAAATACTCAAAGTAATGAAAAGTAAGGACCTACAACCAAGATTATTCTACCCAGCCAAGCTATTATGTAGAATTGAAGGTCACTTAAAAGCTTCTCACACAAGAAAAAAACTAAAGGAGTTAATCACCACCAAACCAGTATTATATGAAATGTTAAAGGGTCAATAAGAAAGAAGAAGAAAGAAGAAGAAAAAGAAGAAGAGGAAGAGGGAGCAGGGGAGGATGAGGGGGAAGAGAACAGAAACAGAATCATATATACAGAGGACATTTTGATGGTTGCCAGATGGAGGGAGGTTGGGGGAATGAGTGAAAAAGGTGAAGGGTTAAGAAGTACAAATTGGTAGTTACCCAATAGTCATGGGGACGTAAAGTACAGCATAGGGAACAGAGTAGCCTAAGAACACATATGCATGACACATGGACAGGGACAATGGTGGGGATTGCCTGCTGGGTAGAGAGGGAAATTTGGGATATCTGTAATAGTATGAAAAAATAAAATATAATTAAATTGAAAAAGGCCTGTGGTTAGGATGAGGCAGTATTGTATAGCCCTCCTTCTGGGGCTTGTTTGTTGTTCTATACTGGAGATACAGGGAATATAAAAACTATTCTGTGACATGTCAAAACTACATGAAATTGAAATGTCAGCACCCATAAATAAGGTTTTACTGAAATGTGGCCAATCCATTTGAATCAGGTAGAATAAAATGTTCTCAAAGACTATGCCACTGAGTCAAGCCCTGACAGAATTATAGCAGTATCAATAGGCAGCTAAAAATCAATGGTCCAGGAACTACTCTAACTTCTTTTAAGTTTGCTTTTCAGATCTAAAGTCAAGCCTCAGACTCCAGTGACACTTGGTTCGGAAAGTTTCCTCCTGAATCCCATAATAAATCTTGCATAATTCCAGAATGCTTTACTGACACATACCTGGACTTCAGGGGAACCCAGCATTCCTAAAAAAGCAAAAAGCCAGCCAACCTACTCTTTGATTGGTTAACCCCAGCAACTTTTGTGTTCCCAAGGAATAAAAGCCCCTAAGCCCCACATTCAGGGCACAGAACCTAAGGTCCTATCTCAGTGTTCTTGCTCACTGCACAGCCCCAATAAAGTTGCCTTTGCTTAAAAAAGAAAAAAAAAAAAAAGATTCAAACTGTACTAACCTCAAGCAAAGAAAATCCCAACCTCACCAAATCCCTTCTTGATTCTTAACCTTCTTATTGAAACCAATCCAAAAACCCCACAACCCTAAATGTATTTGCCTTATCTACATCCTTAAAAAAGACTCCCCAAAATAAACTTTTTTCCTTTTCAGGTATCCACTTTAGAGTATCTCTACTCAACCTCATCTTCAAATTCTTCAATAAATATTCCAGAAGCTGAACTTGAATCCAAAATTTAGGAAGAAAAAGCAAATATCCTCAAACATTTTAAAAGTCATTCTGTTATGATAAGAGTTTCATGAATTCTTTTTTATAGGTTTTCTTAATTTCTTTTCAACACGACATCTTTAAGAGTCAAAATTAAAAATATGTTACAAAATTATGGTCAAAAGGAAAGGAGTCATCAAACGTTCTCCTCTAAAATAAGGTTGACTTGATCAGTGCAACATAAAAATATTTACAAGTGGTAAAAGGGATCAGTGACTGTATTTTATAGCTCTACCAGCTCACTAAAGTATTTTACTTATAAAATCAGCAAATCTGGACTCCAGGACTTCTGGTCAAGGTGGAGTTGTAGATAAACATGCCTGCCTCCTTGCACAACCACAGCAAAAATTCAAACTAAATTACAAAAAAACTGTCACCCAGAATCATCAGAAAATCAAACTGTATGGAAGTCTGACATCCAACAACCAAGGAATTAAAGAAATCACATTCATCAAGATGGTTAGGAGGGGCAGAGATGTGGAAACACAGAAACAGAAACAAAGAATGGGAGGGGCCACAACCACATGTGCTGGATAAGATTCAGAAGGGACACCTCAGGAGCCAGGGGTCCCAGCCTCACCAAATGACCCACCCACAGGGTCCCAGTACCAGGAAGTAAATCCCCATAACTTCAGGCTGTAAAAACCAGTGGGGGTCAGGGTGGCAGAAGAAACTGGGATTTTCAGGTGTCTCTTCCTAGAGAACCCACAACAGTCTTAGGACTTATGAAGACTCACTCCCTCTGGGCTCTAGCATCAGGGAAGCAGCTGGAAGGGCACCAGTGACATACAGGGAGAAACTGAATAATCTGTCATCAGGATAAGGGCCAAGGGACAACATCCTCCAGGACAAAACACCAGAGGCCAAGCAGCAGCCACTGTTCTTTTTCTGAGCCCTTCCCCACAGAGAGCTACATATTAGGGACATCGCATCTGAGACTCCGTCAACCTGGTTCACACAGGTTGACTTGCCCTGGCAATTACTTAACGCTCCGCCCATCCAACTTTCAGGTGCACTTTCTACAACAGGCCACACTACTAAGACAGGGAGTCAAAGCAGCTCTACCTAATACTTATAAACAAACACAGGGAGGCTGTCAAAATGAGGAGACAAAGAAATAAGGCCCAAATGAAAGAACAGAACAAAACTCCAGAAAAGGAACTAAATAATATGAAGATAAGCAATCTTCAGATGCAGAGTTCAAAACACTGGTTATTAGGATGCTCAATGAACTCATTGGGTACTTCAACAGCACTAAAAAACTCTTGCTAGTGTAGCTCAGTGGATTGAGCACCAGACTGTGAACCAAAGAGTTGCTGGTTCAATTCCCAGTCTGGGCACATGCCTGGGTTGTGGGCCAGGTCCCCAGGAGGGGGCGCCCAAGAGTCAACCACACATTGATCTTTCCTTCTCTCTCTCCCTTCCCTTCTCTAAAAATAAATTAATAAATAAAAAGGAAAAAAAATGTACAGGGAATCAATAGTGGAGTATATGAAGGCAAGATTTGAAACATAAGGGGGGAAATCATTCAATCAATGCTGGGAACTGTCCTGCCTGGTTTCAGGAGCTGTAACCCCACTGACAGGCAAAAAGGCCCCATGGCTAGGGGACCTTGGGACCATAAGCCACTAAGGAGACAAAACTTATCTTGTCAGCAGAGGCTGCGCCCCTTTACTTCACCCTACTTGGCCCCAGGCAGATGACTAGTTAGCCAATAACAGGTAAGATTCTTTAAGGGAGGGACAACCTAAGACCGGCACGGTCACAAATGGGCCATCAGGGAAAGATTTAGGGGCTTGCGGAGAAGGGACAAAAAACTCTCACCCCTCGGCTTTATCATTGCCTGAGTCCTCATTCTATTTGTAAAAAGTCTCCTAATCTCTTGGCTGCCTGGCTTCCCCTGCCTGATTCAGGCCTGAAACAATGCTGAAGGAGGGGTGCAGTCCTGTGCCAGAACCAGCAGTTCCTGGTGGGGGGCGATCAGGCCTAAGAAAGAATACATAAAGTCCTATGAAACCTGCTTTGCTAAGAATGTCCTCAATTTAAATGTTAACGGTCCAAGCACAAAATAAGTTTGTTTCCCAAGGTTTTGCAGCCAATTGGTGTCACCCTGTCTACCAAACCCTGACTCAAAAGGACCCCCATGATACCAGAAATGGTATCTGTAAACCATGCCTCCTTTCTTTGATATGTACCCCTATGCAAGCTAAACTCAATAAAAGTCCATTGAGAGAGAGGCTAAACGCCTTTCTCCTCTGAGAGACTGGTCAGCCTTCCTCCCCAGGAAGATCATGTCTTGGTAGTTATTTTCATCAACGGGGGCCCAGGGGAGTCCTGTGGGCAGAATGCCACCACAAATCAGAACAACAAGAAGAAAAAAGAATCCAAAAAAATGAGGCTAGCTAAGGAGCCTCTGGGACAATGTAAAATGTACCAACATTTGAATCATAGGGGCACCAGAAGAAGAAGAGAAAGAGCAAGAAATTGAAAACTTACCGGAAAAAATGAGAAAACCTCCCTAATTTGGTGAAGGAAATAGACATACAAGTCCAGGAAGCACAGAGAGTCCCAAACAAGATGGACCCAAAGAGGCCCACTCCAAGACACATCATAATTAAAATGCCAAAGGTCAAAGATAAAGAGAGAATGCTAAAAACAGCAAGAGAAAAGCAATAGTTACCTACAAAGGAGTTCCTATAAGACTGTCAGCTGATTTCTCAAAAGAAACTTTGTAGGCTAGAAGGAACTGGCAAGAAGTATTCAAAGTGATGAAAAGCAAGGACCTACAACCTAGATTACTCTATCTAGCAAAGCTATCATTTAGAATTAAAGAGCAAATAAAATGTATCCCAAAGAAAAGCTAAAGGAGGTTGTCATCACCAGACCAGTATTATATGAAATGTTAAAGGGACTTATTAAAGAAAAAGAAGATCAAAACTGAGAACATTAAAATGGCAATAAATTCCCAACTATTAACAATTGAATCTAAACCACAAGCTAAGCAAACAAGCAGAATAGAAGGAGAATCATAGATATCAAGATCATTTGGATGGTAATCAGTTGGGAGGGGAAAGGGGAAGAATGAGGGAAAAGATGAAGGGATTAAGAAGTACAAATTGGTAGGCAGAGAATAAACAGGAGGATGTTAAGAATAGTATAGGAAATGGAATATCCAAAGAACTTATACGCATGACCCATGGACATGAACTGGGGATGAGGGATATTGCTGGAAGGAACGGGGGGTACCTTATGGAGAGATGCAAAGAGGGAAAAGTCGGGACCACTGTAATAGCATAATTAAACAAGTATACTTTAAAGAAATAAAGTCAGCAAATCCAAGTGAAGACAACCACTTTCACTAGCATCCAAGATCCGATCAGAAAAACAAAAGAAATAATTCCATTTTTAGACTTTAACAGTGGTACAGCATTAAGGGATTTTTAAAAAATGCAAAAAGAGAAAAGTGTCCATTGATAGCAAAAATTGGAAGCAGGCAAAGATAACATTTTTTTAAAAAAACAACCCACTCTAGTTCCAATCCATCTTAGCAACAGTTTGGAAAATTTATTGAGCATGGGATTTATAGTCATATAGTCATTCTGTTGGAATGTATGTGACACTGGGCAGGGCATTTATTTCTGAAATTGTTCTCTGTTCCATATAACTATGAATAAAAATAACATATCAAATATTGCCATGAAGATTAAATGAGAATGCTGCAAGTGCATCTCTAGGTAGATATTTCATATCTAACTTTTTAAGAGCTTGGGGAAGGGAAGAAAAGTTTTTTTCTTATAAATAAATAAAACCTAAGATTAGCAAATAAGAGTATGCTATATAACAAATTGATAGCCAAATTTTAACACATTGGCATGTGGGCTCCAGAAGAAAGGTAACAGGAGTAGCCTCTAGGATTTAAACTAGAGGTTTGGATGGGAGAGTCACAGATGGAAGAAACCTTATTTTTCGATGTATACATGAGACTTAAATTTCTAAAACTTTAGATTCTCAAAAATTAAAAATTATAAAATCAAAGATCTGTGATTTTATAATGGAAATTCTACTAATTTTTTTGTTTGTTTTTGTTTTTGTTTTTTTACTGACAGAATTTTATTTCTCCCAATGAATAAAAAAACTAAAAATGGCTTACAGATAATACTGCTTAAATTTCCCACCTGGAAGTTATCTTGGAAATGAAAAGGTAATAGCTAACTTTCATACCCAAAAGTCAGTACTAATAAAAAAGTAGTTTTAAGAACAAACACTCTTCTGTAGAAAATCTTCTTAATATTATACATCATTTAGCAACTGAAATCTTTCCATCCCTTCCATCTTTTAGCTAGCAAGCCTTAAATTTAACAACGTATCCTGGAGACAGCATAATCATTTTCCCCATGTAGAAAATTTACTTAGCAGAGTATTCTCAAGGTCCACCCATGTTGTCACAAATGCCAGTATTTTATCTTTTCTCATGGTTGAAGTAGTCCTTAGTATATATGTACCATATCTTCTTTATCCAGTCCTATATCAAAGGAAACCTTGGTTGTCTCCACATCTTGAACACCACAAATAATGCTGCAGTGAACATAGGGGTGCGTATGTCTTTGCAAATAAATGTTTTTGATTTTTTTTGGTAGATACCCAGAAGAGGGGTTGCTGGATCATAGGTTATCTCTATTTCTGTTTTTAGATTTTTGAGGAACTGTCATGTTGTTTTCCATAGTGGTTACACCAGTTTACATTCCCATCAGCAATGAATAGGATCCTTTTTTCAGTAATGAAAACAACACAACCAGACATAAATAGGAACTAAACTTCAATATTTGATTAAATTTAAAACTCAATATATATTATTACAATAAAGAGAACTCTATAGTATTAAACTTAAAATATGTTCCAACTTCTACCAATCTTTCCACCCAAAACTTTCCACTAACATGGTAATCTATGACCACTATGTTGGAAATCACATTTCTAAGAATATACTCAGTTTGGAATAATAACTATCAAATTTCTATGGTTGATCAACCAACACACAAACAATGTTTATATGGCATAAGAAGATTGATAAGCAATTTTATTTCAGTTTTATTTTTATAGAATTTACCAACTATAACCAGATATTCCAAAAGGAGCACTTTAAAATGGCATACTCCAAAGGGAAAAGATTTTAATGGTAGAAAAATAACATCCCAAATAAGAACCTTGCGATGATGTACATACAAAAAAAGAGGATTAGTTATCACTGGGTGCATATTTTCATAGCGAACAAAAACATACAGTAATACTGCCTTCTAGTTACAAAACAGTCCTTTTTGCGGCAGGAGGAAAATTTTCTTGAAGATTATTGTTTTATAATTTTTAATGTAGTAATATTTACTTAATCCTTCCAAAACATTCACTAAACTTATGTGTAACTCATTAGGTCAAATAACAAAAGTGAAACAAAGACTGATGAGACCAAGTCTCTTATCTCAAGGAGATTAAAATATAAAAAAAAAACAATTTAACATAATGTGGAAAGTGGTAGACCAAATAAGAAACTGAAAAACATTAAATGCTCTAAAAGACAAAGGAAAGAGATTACTTCTCACCAGAAGGATATGGAAAACTGTCTTGGCAGAAGTAACATGTGAATTGTGCCTTTAAGAATAGACAGTAGTTGGAAATGTGAGAGGAAAAGACAGTTCTGCCCACTAGTGGAACAGTGTGATGAAAAGCATGGAATAGGAACGAGTCAGACATGTCTGGGAATAGTACATAGTCTAGCATGTCTGAGGCACAGCACTGATAAAGGAAAATGGAGGAGATAAGATTAAAAAGAAAATTAGTGAAAAAGGAAGGTAGTCATATGTTCTACACTATTTTCTCTAATGTGACACTCCTGATGGAAAGAATCTTTCTTATCTTTATTTACAGAGAATTTGAACTCCTTCATAATATTTTCTTCTCTGAATTGGAGTAACCTGTGTAACCTGTCTTATTTTCCACAGGATGACTATGAACTTCTCATACACAGGATCCACATCTGATCTATCTTTATATCCTTCTCAAATGTCTTGAACATAAATACAAAGTATACATTTTTTAAAAAATGATTAAATAAATGCATGCATGAATCTATTGGCCATGTCATTTAACTTCTGTGGGACTCATATTCCTTTTTACCAGGAGTTTGCAAACTTTTTCTATAAAGGGCCATACAATAAATGTTTTAGGTTTCCTGGGCTATTCCATCTCTGTGCAGTTATGCAATTCTGCTGTTGTAGACCAAAAACAGGCCCAGACCACACATAAATGAATGAGCAGGGCTGTGTGCCAATGAAACTTAATTTACAAACACATGCGGCAGGCCCCATTTGGCCCATGAACCACAGTTTAGAGACACCTCACCTATACAAACTTAAATTTAACACATTATATTTGTATTCTACAAGTATATTTAAATGTAACTAGTATATAGAAATCATTTTCTTACATAATGACAGAACCTCAAACAAAATTTCAAACAAAAAGATAGAAAATAGAAAGGTGGCATAAATAGGAAAAAGTGAACATACCACACACAACCTGGTAAATCTGGACCTTTGGATAGCTCCACCAAATCTGCCCTCTCTAGACACTTGTTACCATTCCCACCTGGGTGACCTTAAGTCACAACCTCTTTAGGCCCTAAATTGGTTTTTTTTGGTGGGGAGGGTTCCTATTTAATTTTTTAAAATTTTATTTTTAGGGGAGAGGATGCAGACAACTATAATTAAAAAATAATAAAGTAATAAAAAAATAAAATAAAAATAAAAATTTAATTTTAAATTTCAATCTATATTCAGTATTATTTTGTATTAGTTGCAGGTGTACAGCACAGTGGTTAGACAATCATATACTTTACAAAATGTTTTCCCAGTATTTCCAGTACTCACCTGGCACCACACATAGTTATTACAATATTATTGAATATACTCTTCACATCTTAATTTTTAAACAATAAATTGGTTAAAATAGATAATTCTAAGATAGAACTCTATGACCTTAAGCACTGTTCCAAATTAAATTTATAGACTTCACATGAAAATTTTATCTGGAAAATGATAATTACATTCATAAAGAGTTTGAATCCATGGCAGAACAAATACAAGTACACCAAAGAAACAAAGTATAACATATTAGAATAATAAACTAAGATAATTTAATACCTAGAATAATTGATCTAATAAGTTTTTTGAAATATTGTTCATAATCATATTTTAGTCTCTGAACACTAAGGTTTCAGTACCATCTTGAATGTAGTTATAAATACACCTGGAAAATCAGTTTAATAGTAAATATAGGTTAATTCACCTAACCAAGATGGTCATATCAGGAGGATACTCAGGTCATAATGAAACTTTTCCCAAAATACAGAAGGTAGTAAGATATAATTTTAAATGCCACAATATGTAATAAAAGGGGGGACTTCCGGCCAAGATGGAGGCGTAGGTAGACACACTGTGCTCCCTGGCACAACCAAAAGAGGTTCAACAACAATTTTAAAACAAAAAACAACCAGAACTGACAGAAAATTGAACTGTATGGAAGTCGAACAACCCAGGAGTTAAAGAAGACACGTTCATCCAGACTGGTAAGCACAGCAGAGCCAGGCAGAGAGCGCACAGCAAGACAGCGCTTTGTGGAATGGTATGGGCAACACTGCAGCTGCCTGGAGAGACCTGCAGCCCGCGCACCTGGCAAAACCGAATCTACTGAACACCAACCCAGTGGGGCTGAGACTGGTGGACCAGGCAGCCCCTCATTTGTACACAGATAAACTGGGAGAAAAACCTGGGGAGTGAAACACAACAAGCAACTCAGGGCTCCATCTCAGGGAAATAAAGCCTAAACCACCAATTGAAAACACCTGTGGGGGTTGAGGCAGCAGCAGGAGGAACTCCCAGCCTCACAGGAGAGTTCATTGGAGAGACCCACAGGGACTTAGAATATACACGGGCCCACCCACGTGGGAATCAGCACAGATGGGCCCACATTGGTTGTGGGTAGTGGGGGAAATGACTGAAAGACGGCAGAGAGCAGAACAAGCACCATTGTTCCCTCTCAGGCCCTGCCCCCACAGGCAACATCACAACACAGCAACATAGGTTACCCCACCCTGGTGAACACCTAAGGCTCCACCCCCTTATACATAACAGGCCCAATGAGGGGTGGGACGGGGAATGGCCCAAATGAAAGGGGAGATCGCAACTCCAGAAAAAATACAACTAAGCCACAAAGAGATAGCCAACCTATCAGATACACAGTTCAAAACACTGGTAATCAGGATGCTCACAGGATTGGTTGAATTTGGTCACAAATTAGATGAAAAAATGAAGAATACGCTAAGGGAAATAAGGGGAAATGTACAGGGAACCAATAGTGATGGGAAGGAAACTGGGACTCAAATCAACAGGGTGGAC
>PVJI01018938.1:0-31554 GCA_004026765.1 Micronycteris hirsuta
ACTGTCTCTGTTTTTTGGGCTGACTCTTGTCTGGGTCCCACTCTATTCTCTTCACAATTCCAGGTTTTAATGTCTCACCTGTGGATAAAGAAGAGAGGGGAAGGGAGAAAAAGAAGGAAAAGAAAGCAAAAGAAAAGGAAAAAGAAAGATAAAGAAAAAATAATACTCAAATAACATAAAATAAAATATAATAAAAAATGAGATAAAAAGAAGAGAAAACTAGGAATACCATATGAAGGGAAGGTAGAAGGAGTTAAAAAAATATAGAAGGACAGATAGGAAGAAGGTTGGGGAAAAACAAACAAAGAAACAAAGAGAAAACAAAAGAAAGAAGAAAAAAAAGAAAAGAAAAAAAAAGACTTCTGTTGGCTGGCTTCAACAGCGTCTGGTCAGGGCTGCGACAGGCTGGTAAGGTATCAGACTTCCCCGGCTTTCTTCCTTGGCTGCACTCTTAGCTGCTGTCATGCCTCCAGCCGAGTTGCTAGGAATTCGCAGCACCTCCTCTGGGCTGTCTGATCCCCACCCTAAGTCAGAGTTTGTGAGGTCTGTGTCTCCCTTCAGTGGGGTTCGATGTTTTTCTCCCACAGAAGGAGTCTGCAGCGCAGGTCTCCAATCACAGTTGCTGGGTTGTGTCTCAGGCCCTCCCAGAATAAGCTCCGTGCTCCTGTATTTGTTGCCTGCTTTTGTCTCTGGATTCGGGGCTTGCAAGCCGCAGGCCTGGGCGCCCAGTCGGGCACCACCCCCAGCCGCCCCTGACTGGCTTTGCCGGGTGCGCGCCTGGTCCCGGAGTTCCGGACCTGGGTCTCCCGTTCAGTTCAATTTCCAATTTCTCCCGCTGGGATCGCTGGCCTCTGCAAACCAGTCCCCTTGTACACACCGACCTCCAGATTGCTGGGGACCAAAGCTCTCCCAACAGACACGCGCGCCTGCTTTGGCAACTCTCACACCCCAATCCAGCTCCCTCCCACAGATCCTGGAATAAGCCGGGAAGCTGCTGCTACTGGATCCACAGACTTCCCGGCTCCCCGCGAGTCCCTTCCCTCCGAAGCAGACTCCCTTCCTGCTGATCTCTCAGTTTTATGTGCAATCCTGGTCGCCACTCTTCCTGAAATAAATCTGGGCGATCTCGCCGCTCCTCAGAAAATCAGCCAGATATCCCACCAGTGGGCTGGTAGAAGCCGATCCCACTCCCTCCTACTCCGCCACCATCTTTCCCCCTCCTGATATTGTTACATTACAGAATTACATGCTTATGATGTTGTGATTAAAACAAGGGGCGTTCTTTGTGCCCGACCCTGTCGAAGAAAAGAGTGGGACCTGTGGCCTGCCGTTAGAGGCTTTCTTTGTTTGCTGGAGTCGGCATAACCACATAGAATTCCTTCATGCAATCCAGTTAAAGCTATTGTGTCTGAAGGAGAAGATGGAGCTGTTAAACGTCTGATCTGCACCTCAAAATATGTGAATAAGAAAGGCATAACACTGTTGCTTAACACTAAAAAAAGCTGAATACAAATTTTAAAAAATGCATTTGAAATATTGACGCAGTTCTCTGCATCTTAAATTAGTAGATTATTTGTCAATTTCGCCTTTTACTTGGGACTACATAGAACCAACATCAGTATCCCAACGAGTCGAAGTATTATCTCAAGTTAGCTGAACCATTTTTAAAGCAGCTTCCTTACTGATATTATCATTCAGGATAGACATGTGATAAAATATGAACTGAAATCCTTTTGAATGTATGTAATCACCTAAAGTGTCTGCAAATTAGCTCTGTTACACAAAGGGCTTTGATGAACACAACTTAAAGAAAAAATGTGATATATGCTGGCCGTAGCTCAAAGACTTCATTTTTCTCAAGTTCCTCACAAAAGATCACTGAATATGACTCATCAATCACTGGTTTACATAACTAGATAACATTTAACTTTTATTAGTCACCAGACCATAATTACGAGGTTGTGGAAATGTGCCTGTCTTCAAGTTCATCACACAATGGCAAAAAGGTTCTTGATTAGCAGAATATCTAATAGATGTAATTTTCTGACATATTTTTTGTTTAAAATATCATTGGCCTTACTAACACATAGAGAATTAATTGTGCTTCTGTTGGTTATCCATTAACTCTTTCCTTCCAGCTGGGCCAGGACAAATTGTTGCCTACATGATGGAACTTCAAGGGTAGTATTATAAGAATGAATACATTCATTGAGTATATTCTTATTTAAATATATATATATATATATATAAAATAGATATCAAACCATAACTCCCAACTAAGTGACTTTGTAAGTTATGATCCACAAAGAAAACATTGGTAGAACAAGGACTATCTTTTATCCCTGCTTCAACAAAAGCTGCAGGCATGGCCATCTTCCGAGCAGTAATTAATACCTAGTTATAGATTCCAAAGAAACTTCCCCTTGACTGGAATTTGGCCTGTTTTTGACCCAACCTTCTGCACCATCAGACAATGTATATATCCTGAATTTGCAAAAATATGACCATGGCTGTACTCCACAATGAAAAAAAACACCACATTTTCCAAAGCACTTCATTTGAAACAAGATGAGCTAGTAAGCCATATACATGCCAATGTGTCATTAATAGTAGCTTCATTTGTATGTTATGTGAATTGCCAATCTACATCCCCTACATAAGGCAGAGCATTCTCTTTGCTCCTTGTACGAAGCTCTTAGTAATATGACTGATCCCAAGTTCAGACTTATTTCAAACTACAGGAAAAAATGCATTATTCATAGCTCATCTGTTAATACTGTACCATTTTGAAAGATGAAGTGTGTTTTAAAATACAGAGGAGTTTTTATTTTTTGGATAACTTGAATGGGAAAGAAACTGCTGAAAGTGAAAAAAACTTTAAAGAAAATTTGCTTAAAACTCTATTGTTAATGGTATATAAATTAGCCAAAGTTGATCTACTTCCCCAAGTACGATTTATTTGGTACCTACAGGGTACAAAGTGGTACTTCAGGTACTGGGGCCAAGCAGTAGCCTGAGACCATTCCATTAGCTTTTCTAACTCCTTCGTGATAATGGTCTATACTTCACCACTAGCATGTACTACAGCTGATCAGGCACATTTATTGTTTCATGTGCATATGTCTCAATATTATTTCTTTCCCTGTGGTCAAGCACTATGGTTTACCTTATTTTCACACCTGCAGGTACTGTTTTTGAATTAAACTATGTTTTGAATGTGCAGTGCATACATGCCTCTAGGCAGTATATAGTAAATGTGGATTCAGTAGATTTCACCCAAATCAAATATGACAAAACAAGTGGCTGGTCTTGCGTTACTATAACATGTCTTTAGACTGCCAGTAATAATTTACACATATGATCCCCCACCCTCTCAAAGTTCTTTGAATCTTGTATTAAGCCACAAATATCTTTGAGATATTTGATTATTATAAGAAAAAAAATTAGCACTGGCTAGTGTGTCTCAGCAGGTTGAGCTCCGGCCTGCAAAGCCTTTTGACTTCTCTACAGGGCACGGTGACTTCTATTTATTAAGCATTTGCTCTTCTTATCATCCTACAATGAACCTTTGAAGTCCCCAGGCCCCTACCTCATTTCTGGCTCACGATGTCTTACGTACCTCGATTTCTGAGTCTCTCTTGCATGTGGGTCTCTCACTCTCTCATGTATGCAGGATTCCCATACATATGTATGTATTAAAATTGGTTATTTTCTCTCTCAATCAGTCTCAAACTTATTTATTAGGCCAGTGAAAAATAATAAAACCAAAACAGTTTGTTTCTCCCACACAATTTCAACCTTATTATATGTTATTGCTCTGGTCAGATAATCATAGGATATCTCTCTTAAATTATTATAAGATCTATTTAAATAATCAAAAAAAATTTTTATTAAGATTAGTCCTAAGGATTAGTCCTAAGGCTTCTAATACATGGAACATTCACAGCGTCTTTCTGTACTTTCTTGGTGGTGCTCAGGGGTAAAAAAGAAACAACCACCACAGAGACAAAGCTTGGTGGCTTCGGTGGGAGAGAATATGGGATTGCACTAATGGATCTATTACATGCTTGTTCTCTCTTTCCGTTTAACTCATGTTCAAAAATCTCCTGGGGACAACTTGGCTCTTTCCCAGAGGTTTGCTTAATCCCAGCACCCGATGCTGTCAGACTGAGTGGAGAGCAGGGTGCTGTGCCAAGCAGCTTCAGATCTGTGCAGACACACCTTTAGGGACATTGCTGGTAAGTCAATGCATCCAGGTAGCCACCACTCCAGCAGCAGTTTAATCTCTAGATAAATGAGACAGGGGAGATTCTGGGTCTGTGGAAATCAATTACCACAAAGGAAAGAATGTAATAAACAAAAATTAAAAATAGGGAAAATTAGTTAAATTCTAAACTTCTCAACTTTATTTACTGTCAACCAGGAATACTCATTCCTTAAGAAAGATATTAAAGACTTTTTTTTTTTTTTGGAAAAACTGGAAGCCCCCAGGGTGGGGAACACCAGCTGGGAGTCTCTCAAGTCAGAGGTTTGGTTCCCACCCAACAAATGTACAGGGAAATGCACCATTGGCAAACCATGTCCACGCACATGTCCTCCGATTAGCTTTGTAGCATCTCGCTGACAGCAATTCATGGGCATCCTAGCTCTCTCCCACATATTTAAGCAAAAAGAAAGAAGAACCTATGTCAACACAGACTTATATAAGAATATTTGTAGCAGTTTTATTAGTAATCATAGCAGTTTTATTAGTAATTATCATCAGCGAGCATTTCAAAGTTGTATATGCCTTTTATTCTGTTTAAGTGGTGTTCAGTTGTACTTTTTTTTCAAAGTTTTTAAAAAATTTTATTGAATTCATTGGGATGATGGAAGGAGACTTGACTTGGGATGGTGAACACACAATACAATGTATAGATGATATATTACAGAGTTGTACACCTGACACCTATATAATTTTATTTACCTCAGTCATATTCTTATACAGAGTATTGCAAAAGCAACTTGTGTTCCTATTAGTCACATGTACAGTTAAATGACCACAGATTTCTGGAAACTATATATTGCTTGGCAACATTTTCTTTGTTAAACTAATTGTATATTTACAAAGGAGATTATGTGTGTGATTTTTTTTTTTTAAAGAAGCTTCATTATTGGACATGAAATGGAATGTTTCACTTTCAGTTGGAGTTTTACAGGTAGCTAGTTTTCTCTGACTGTGAGTTAGGCATCTTTGGAAATAACATGAACTCATATAAACTGCTAACACGTTGTATAATGCCATTTCTAAAGGCACTCAACTTGCATTTTTTTTAATGGAAAACAGCATCTCAACGTTAGTGAGAATCTGACTCATTAACTTGATTTATAACTTAAAATTTCCCTTTTTGAACTGTGCCTTAGGTTGACAAATTATGGAGTTGGTGTTTTGTGTGTGTATAGATACAGGAGATAATATTTATAATGATTTTGTGTCATGAATCACATATGAATTAAATGCATAAATTTCTTTTTGTGATGTTCAACTGTTGGCCCTACTATTAAAGTGCATTTGGGCCCAATATTTTATACTGAGTAAGGTGCAATTAAATTGTAGCTCTAAAACTTTCTTGTTTAAAAATTTTTCAACAATTGTTTAAATAAAACTTTATTGTGTATCACAGCTATATTAACTCTCTAATCCATCTTTCAAGAGTTAACAAACCTTTAAGGAATGCATATGACATTCAAGGATGTTGTATAGAGTAGCACACAATTACCCAGAATAACGCCAGAAATATTATGTATAGTGACCTAACAGCCTCCACTGCTAAAGAGTAGAATGTAGTTAGGGTGTCCGTGTAATTTATTCCAACTGGGGGACTTCTTAGAAAGAAAGAGGTTATTACATCGATGAAGCAGATATTAATAGTAGGTGTTATTCTCAAGTTTATTTATTAAATTTTTTATCAAAGTTAAACATCTGAACAAGTTCGGTATTATTTTCTTAGTTGCATTTGTATGCCAGTAGAAATCTAAACATATAAAAGTTGGTAATGTCTTACTGCTACAGAGTTTGCCCAGTCCTTTCCCTGGTTCCTTATAATTACTTGTGAGATTAATGAGTGTAACTTCATTGATGTAATTGGAGATATCAACAGTAACATCTGATTACTAAATTTACCCCAGCCTTTCCTATCATGCTTATGGTGCACGAAATCATAGGCACCGGTACTTATATACATGCTACAAATTATATTCTATCGCACAGTTAGAAATAAAAATGATTTCCCTAGCTTCCATGTTGCAACATGAAATCAGAACAAAGACCACATTTAAAACTTCTGGGAATTTCCTTGAGCATTTTAAGAGAGTATTATGCAAAACACTGCTTGTCTTCTGAATCCTAAATATCATTACCTAGTAATATTATGCTTAAAGAATATCTTTTGGTTATAAGTAGAAAAGCTTGTGAGTCCAAAGAGGCCTCAGTAGTGCTCACCAATATTTTCTCTTAGCTGAGCACACAAAACTTCTACTTCTCAGTCCTTTTGTTTTCTAGTGGGCCATGTGGCTAATTGTGGCCAAATACTAGCAAAAATGTGTGCCACTTTCAGGCTGACACAGTAGGTAAAAAGCCTGTGTGAAAATATTTATAATCTTTCTCTTTCCTCTGCTGCAGAAGGCCCTGAGAAGAGACCTCCTTCAGCCTGGGGCCCTAGGTGACTTCATAGAGAAGAATGTTCCTACCAATCTGCCTCACACATGGAGTGTGACCATGAAACAAACTTTTGTGACTTGTATGTACGATCTACCATAATACAGAACCAAAGTCAAACTTTCATCCTACTTCTCCCGATGACTCCAATCGATGTAATAATAACACGACCATTCTTCCAACTGTAATTCAATCTTGCATTCTTGGAATTATCCTCAGTCACTCAAACTCCTTGCTCACACATTCAAATCAGTTACCAGAACATATATACTACTTTAAAGCCTTTTTGCTATTAACATGTCTCTTCTTTCCTCTCCCATTGCTAATAATGTAACTTCAGCCCTTTTTACTGCAAGCCAGGACCCCTACAACAGCCTGCCGATAGTTCCCCAAAACTCCAGAATTTTCTGCCATTCTATACCCATTTCCAAACACACATTTCTTACTACATTGGTCCTTTATGCAGAATTTTTGAAGGGCATGTTTTTACCTACAGAAATATATTAAATTCTTTAGCTTGACACTCAAGCCCCTGTATAAATTAACCCCAATCCTCTTTTGCGGCTTTAATGCACATCATTTCTCTTCATGTATCTATGCTTGGCCAACCTTTTGGTTGTTTTAGTTGTTTCTATTTAGCTGATGTAGTAATAGTTGTTTTTTTCTTTTACACTGTCTGTCTCTTCCCTTCATTCCCTCCAAATTGAGCAACTGTCCAGAGTGAAGCCTTTCAAAATTTTTTAATGACAAAGTCAAGTATCTTTGGTCATTGTCCTACTGATTATGAGTTTTCTACACAATGAACTCTCACTACTCTTTGAGTGTATCTTTTAGATTGATGTGAAATCAGAGTATTATATTATTACTATTTTATTTGTAGTAAAAATACGATACGGTTATACTATCACTGTATTATTTGTGTGACTGACACATTTCTTAACATTGTTAGGTTCCAAAGGGCAGAGACTAGGATCTAATCATCCTTTATTCCACAGATTGCTTAATTCACAATCAGGCAGCTTCAGCTTATTTACAGTCTAGAGAAAGTTAGGCTACTTGAGCAGTTCTCTTCTTTGGTCTTTGATGTTGTGCTGACTTAGAGCTTAACAGTTCTTATCTTCTGAAAATAACACTTACCACCAGCATCTTTGGTTGACAATGGATTGAGCAAGTTTGCCATCTAAACATATTATCCAGATTATGGAAGAAGCAAGCACTTGACAGTTTATCTTAGGGATGTTTTGCCATGTACATTTTCATTATACTAGAACATATTAATTACATTATTCTTGCCTTGATTTAAGTTACTAAACCCTTTAGGAAATGAATTCCATCTCCCAATAAACTAAACATAGCATTACACAATTAAATATTTAAATCTCACAAAATAATTATAGAAATAAAAATCTTAAACTTTTATTAAATAAATTACAGAGATTAAATAAATTCCACTTTTAAAATAGGTTTTTCTGGTGGAATGGGACAGGAACAAATGGTCATATTTCTCAATTTATTGCAAGTGAAATGCTTTTTCATTTGAAAAGTGTAAAATATACTAGCATCCTACTTTTCGTACCGCTCACGAGTTTTCTCGTGTTTCGCGCGCCATCTGTTAAGGACCGCGTCACGAGCTAATTTAATTAATGTGCAGTTTGCCCAAAAACCTGTGGTCCCTGGCGTATGTCTTAGAGATTTCTATGTGGTATGAAATGTGATACTCTCCTTTCCCCTTATTATTGATTTAGACTATACATTGAATTTCATAACCAAATTTCATAAAGAATATTTAAATCTATACCTATTCATAAACCTATATACCTATATGAGTATACCTATTCATAAACTTTGAAAATTATTTAATTGATGACCACTTTTATGAAAACATAGTAATACGCATTGGTCATTCTTCTTTACGCCGCTCTTTAATCTAAATTATTTGGAAAATACTTATGTTGGCTGAAATGTGTCTGCTTTGAAACATTTATTGAGAGTGCAGAATTAGGCATCAAAGAAAATATTGAGTCATAGCCCTTTGGCATTTCCAACAGAAGAAATAGACACAAAGTACATTAGGAATCCATTCACGATGTTCAAACATTTCTTGATCATTAATATTGAGAGTTGCTGTCAATCAGGAGCAAAACGGTTTAAGTATTTGTGCCAAATAGATTTATCAATTTAGAAGCCAAATAGAGGCTACTATTTTACATCTTAACAACCAAGTGCTTTTTTCTGTAATGTGAATTAGTAAAATAGCCATATCATTTGGCTTATCTTAATATCCTTAAGGATAGGAGCTGTCAGACTTTATATTGTCTGGAGTTAAGATAATTCTCAATAATTTCTTAAAAGCTAAATTATAGGGAGGTTGTTATTTATATAGAAGCTGATTTTTTGCTCTGGGAATTCCAAGATTTTTCAGCACACTGGCTGTTTTGTTCCACTCCAATATCTAAGCACCTACGGCTAGGATTCTGTAAAAAGATCATGTGATTAAGAACACAAATATATGCTTTACAGATTACAGGGTAGATCACTAGCCTTTTGTGGCGAGTAGGACCAGGTATTATTCTTTAGTTAAACAATAGAAAGAACCTATCATGATTCTACGAAAGGCTATATGGTACAGTTTTGGGGAAATATCAGTCTATGCTTTTCCATATCTACAAAATCTTACTGCTGCTTACCTGATACTTATTTAAAGGGGCTTTTCATTATACCCATACAACGTCATTTTTTTCTGCTGCTAATAAATCACTGGCTCCAAGGTCCAGTAGAAAATTCCAGGGTGCTTCCAAAGCTCCTTGGGCGTCTACTAGTGGTGCAAAATACTCATTGCATCTATGCTGGCAGATTCTCTGGAACGTGCAGTCACCTCCTCTTAGTTACGTAGAAAGTGTCAAATCTGCTTATTTCAAACCTGCTATTTTTTCAAGATGACAGTGAAGAAACGCTTATGAGGTGAAAAAATAAACTACAGTATGGACCAGAGATTTGAATTTTGATGTATCATTGATCTGAAGTTTTTGGATGCCTTGGAAAAAAATTAGAAATATACAGTTCTCCTTGGAGAGGCGGTGGAAAACCCTTTTCTTTCTCAAAAGAGGAAATCACCATTTTGCTACTGGTCACCATGCAGCCGAAGATGGAAGATTTGCATTCGTTCGGAAGGGCTGGGGAGAGCGGATGAGCACATCCCCTCCCCTTCAGTGCCTGGCGGCAGGAAGGCTGCGCAGCCTTGAAGTCAGGTGGGCTTCGGTGACTGTGATTGAGGTATTCTGAACCTCTGTGTCCCCACATATGGCATGAAAAGAATAATAAATCATTCAGAGATTGGCTGTGAAGATAAAAAGAAATCGTATCGGTGAAGAAAATAGCTGGGATTTTGGCTACAAATCTGCCCAGTAATAAATGCTGTTCCCTTCTCTTTCTACTTGTAGGAGAAGCCTCCTCTTTCTCCCCACAAAGCATGTCCCACAAGGGTCACCTGGCCACAGCAGAATGGCATTGGTACCTGCCCACTATTGAGCTAAGGAAAGTGCTCGAGGGAGAATTTAATGTTTTTTAATGGCAGATACTTTATTTTACATCTGAATGTCCCTATCTGTTCATCCACCTCAGCTAGTTCTTGGTGTGATTTAATTGGTATTTATTCATTGTGAAGTGCCTGCTGCTTTCAATTTAAAGCTATATTTATGGCATGTGCACTATATGCGAGATGCTATTTTAAGTTCCTTTATATGTATTATCTGAGTTAATCCTCATAAACAATAGGAAGTAAATATTGTTGTTTCCAGCTTTAAAATTAATAAGTCTTGGGTATGTAAGGTACAACATGATGAGTTACCAATACTGTATTGTATACTGAAAATTGTTATTAGAGTAGACCTTAAAAGTTCTCATCACAAGGAAAAAAACACTTGTAACCATGTGTGGTGATGGATGTCAACTAGATATATTGTGATGACCACTTCTCAATACATATGAGGATTGTCCAGAAGGTATCCAGCCATGTACTATGAAAAATAGAGACATTTACTGAAGAAGATACAAGATACAAGAAACATTGTACATAGGACAATGATGCCTCAGTCCCCTTCAAAGTAGGCACCTTGGCACCTCACACAGTTCTCCCAGTGGTCAACAGCTGCTCCATCATATTTTCCTGAATTTCACTGACGATCTGAAATCTCTACCCTTTCAAAGGTTATTTTAGTTTTGGGGAAAAGCCAGAAGTCACAGGGTGCTCTAGGAGGGCTGAGTCACCTGGGTGATCTGATGTTTCACCAAAAAACTCTGAAGGAGATGTGATGCATGAGCGGGCACATTGTCGTGATGAAGCTGCCAATCACCAGTTGCCTATAGCTGCCGCCTTCTGAGTCATCCAAATAGTTTCCATGGAGGAATGTTAATGCTTAATGCAAAATTTGATGCAGATTTGTTGCTCTATGTGCTCATTTGGAATGAAACAGCCACACAGTATGCATGCTCATTCAACAGCGTCTACCGCCCCTCATCTTTTCATAGGTTTGTCGAGCACTTACTACATGCCAGACACTGTTCAAAGTGGTTGGGATGACTCAATGAATTAAACAAACAAAATCCCCCATCCTCATAGAATTTACATTCTAGCTTTGGGGGGTGGTGTGTACTGGAGCTGTGCTCTGAGCCACTAGGCACCACTTCACCACCTAATGGACTTGTAAAGTCTCTCATCTTCCTTTCACAGGTAGATAAAACTAAATTACAAATGATTTGAGGAAAACAAAAAATGAGGGCAGAATTAGCAGAAAAAAGTCACTATTTTCTTAGTACCACCCACACGCATTTTATATATGCATCCATATATAGATATACACACACACATATATACATATATATATTAATCTTCATAAAACCCTATGAGGCAGGTATACCATTTATCGATAGAAACTAAGGAGTAAAACATGAGATAAATATAAAAAATTAATTTTGTAAAAATAGATAAGAATGACAGGGATTTCTTTGCTTTCTCAAACAGCCACATACTTCAAAATAAAGAGCCTATCTCTTTAAAAGAAAATGAGCTTACTTGTCCAAGATTACAGTTAATAAGTGTTGTTCCAAGAATAGAGCCCAAGTCTATCAGGCTCTTATGCCCAAACACAAATATTTTTCTTCTACTTCCACTGTGTCCTGTGGTTCATTTTACGTAAGACCCCTCCAGATCAGTTTGTCTTGGCACTCAACAAACAAGTCAGGTAAAAGAATAATGGGATAAAATTTTTTTTCAATATATAAAGAACTTGTTTGATGTTGAGAATAACAGTCTTTACCCAGTATGAGATAGTTTTGCTTTGTTTTATTTTGTTTTTTGAGGTTTCAACTGAAAGAAAATTTGAAAACTCTAATACACTTATTAAATATTTCTAGTACTGAAAGATTGTTGGTAGCTTCTCTTTATTCTGCCACCCCCAAAATCCAGCTGTGATGTTCACATTGGAGTCCTATTAAGACTTCTATTTGTTCATTCTGTAACATCTAAGAAAATTTTCTTTACAGTAAAATAAAAACTCTACAGAGTAAACAGGCCCAGGTCCAGTAACCAGTCCCTTAAGGTCCTTGCCATGGGACTTCACATTACATTTTCATCCACACTGCTACTGCTTCCTTTGGTGCATCAACTTTCTACATATTTCACACTTCACACTCACACACCTCCATCCCTTGGCCCATACAATTTGCTTACCTTGGATTATCCTTCTCTCACCCTCTGGGAGTCTATACCCACATTCTCAAATGCCACATTCTCCAAGGAACCTCTTACGATCCTGTCATCTCAGCTCCGAATTTACATAGACTCTTCTGATTTCAATTATTAAAATTTAATCAGTCACTCAACAAATGTGTATTGAGTTCACTTTGGTACTTGATATTATTTTAGTGGTTGGGGTTTTGAGAATACCTTGAAGTAGTTGATGGATCCTAGTATTTTGGTTATGTATGGACAGGTATTATTTCCTCACCTAGTCTGAAAACTACCTGAGGATGAGGGTATATGAGTCATCTCTGTAATCCCCACAATATTTAAACTCATTATTTGCTCAATAAATACTGTGTAAATAAATGTATTTTATGAGTAATGAACAAATAAAAAAATGAGTGAATGTTAATATAAAGTTATGATTTAATTGCTCCCTTCATAAAACAGAGATAATAATTGTAAAGTTCATTAAATTTATTAAAGAATAGGAGTAATATTTGCCAAGTACCTGACACATCCTTGGTATTCAATCAGTGGTAGCCATTATGGCCACAGTAACTGTGCACAAACAAAAGAATGATCTAGTATAACAGTGGGTACTTTTGTTATTAATAGCAAATAAACAGGCTTGAGAAAGAGAGAAAGGGAAAATAAAGATAAAGGTAGGAAATACAAGTGGGCTCAAAACAATATGGAAAAAAGTTCAGAGAAACAAAAAGGGAACTAGAATAATGGAAATAATCCACCCAAATCCTAACTAGGATTCGAATCACCATCTATCTTTATTGCTCCAATACCCAATGATGCAAAAACATGTCTTGAATAATCACTTATAGAATTACAAGATTTTGATGGGAAAAAAAGTTCAAAAAAACAAAAAGGGAACTATAATAATGAAAATAATCTACCCAAATCCTAACTAGGATTCGTATCACCATATGTCTTTCCTGCAAAGACGTTTGTCTTGCACAGACACTTCTAGAATTACAAGATTTTGACAGAACCACATGAGATATAGGTTCAGAAAAATCTGCCACTTCCTTGTTGGTACATTCCTTTTGTTACTTAGAACAAAGATTACAATCAGTAAGAAATGGCACATAAATCCTAAAAAGGAAATAATAGACAATATAGCAACAGAATATCTGGCAGAGTTTACCTGGGTTGTAAGTAGATTAGAAGAGTGAGAACAAATTATAAAATTCTTGCCCAGCTGGTGTAGCTCAGTGGATTGAGCACGGGCTGGGAACCAAAAGGTCCTGGTTCGATTCCCAGTTGGGGCACAAGCCTGGGTTGCAGGCCAGGTCCCCAGTGAGGGCCATGTGAGAGGCAACCATACATTGCTGTTTCTCTCCCTCTCTGTCTCCCTCCCTTCTCCTCTCTCTAAAAATAAATAAATAAAATCTTAAAAAAAATTATAAAATTATCAAAGAATAGAATTTAAATAACTACAAATATTACCACATATATAGCAAACTATATATTAGTAAATTTGATCCTTTTAAAATTCAATGTTTGTTAAAATTATGGATAGCTTTATAAAAAGAAAATTAATTTTATCAAAAAATTGTAGACTTAAAATCTAAAAATCTCTCTATCTTCATAGGTATGATGTCCAATTATCCTATAAACATGTAAATATGGTGTCTATGTAATATAAATGCTGAAATAATTAGTATAAGCTTACATGAAGGCTAGGAAACTACGGCCCCACGCATAGCTATCACTATGACAAAACTATATTCTGGCGTGGTATGATAATCCACTTCCTTTTATTGAATACATTACTCTACTTTCAGAAATAAAAATTATCTGAACAAGCAACAGATGACAACAAGTCATAAGCAAAGAGCAAAACCCTTGTCCAGAATTAACCCCCTTCACTTTTATCATTTGAAATTCATTGTTTTGCATTTTAAGGAGCTTTTAGTTCAAGAGTTCCTCGTTAAAAAACAAAAATCCCTCTTGAACTCTGTATCATTATCTCTAATAACTTAGTTGAAGTTAGTTCATAGCTAACTAAGAACAAAACCCTAGAAGAATGGGATAAGCACCTGGAAGCAAGAAAAAATGGTGAAGGGAGGAGAAGGGTGAGCTATAAGGAAAAGAGAAAGGAGGAGTAGAGGGGAAAAGGCGCAAAGGAGTCTTGGTTACCTTGAAATTTCTCCAGTTGGGCTTTGGAGCCTGTATACATTTGCAACCATTTTCCTGCACACAGCTAGGTATGATCTGGGTTTAAAGCACCAGTTCCACTCTGGTTATAAATATCCTAAATATTAACCTGGGTAAATGTGGTAAAGAACATGGGTAGGGAAAAGCGGGGCAAAGTGCAAAACGATAGAGGTCATTTGTTTCTCTGACGCTTCATCAGGCTTCCTCAGATGACCGGATCCTTGGGAACCCTTTTCTCTGGAACCCTTCTGCAGAAATGCCACTGGGAAATAAAGGAGGCCATAAAACTGAACCAAACCCTTTGAGTCCCAGGTAATTCAAACACAGTTTTTGGAACTTTATTTGAAGTTGAGTTTATAATTAGTATGCCAGGAGGTATTGTCTAAGTGTAGTCACTTTGATAAATTAAGCATTTAAAAGATTTCCTGTTGTAATTTTGAAGATCAAAAAATCAATAGGACACTGAGAGCTATTATAGTAGGACCACTGGTATAGTGGGAAGAACAGAGATTTTGGAAACAGAAGACCTTTGCTAGGATTTTGGCTCTGTTTCAAAATTTTGCATCCATTTCTTAACTTATTTTAGCTTCAATTCTCTCCTTTATCTATGAAAAAATAATATCTGTTTTGCAATGATATGAGGATAGAGAAATGCACGAAAAGCCCTTAGTACATTATAATACCTGTCAATACAACACTTCAAAGTTTTTAGCTGTGATTATTATTACTAAACTACATTGACCAAAGTGTAAGGTATTTAAAAAAATTCACTTTGGCTTCACCATGATTCTCAGACTTCTGAATTTAAAAAAAAAAAGTAAAAAGTAAACCCACAGGACAAAATGATTAGGAGATTCAAATACCCACAACTGGTAAAATACTGCAACTGTAGAGCTTGTCTTGTATAGTATATTTGAATGTATTAGGTTGGCCAAAAAGTTTGTTTGGTCTTTTCTGTAAGATGGCTCTAGTAGCACTTAGTTGTCTTTAACTTCGTTTCAAACAATTTTGTTAGATTGTACAGTTGTCATATCAGCATGCATTAAAAAAAAATCAAAATTGGTAAATTTTCATGCAGCCTTTTTAATATTGGAGATGGAAGAAAATATGCAACATTTTTGGCATATTATACTTTATTATTTCAAGAAAGGTAAAAATACAACTGAAACAGAAAAAAGATTTGTGCAGTGTATGGACAAGGTGCTGTGACTGATCAAATGTGTCAAAGTGGTTTGTGAAGTTTCATACTGCAGACTTCTCGCTGGACAATGCTCCACTGTCAGACAGACCAGTTGAACTTGACAGTGATCAAATCAAGACATTAACTGAGAACAATCAATGTTATACCACACAAGAGCCATGGTATTCAAAATATCCAAATCAATAAAGTTATTGGTGAGAATGAAAAATGTGTCTTTTATTTTACAGAAAAGACTAACTGATCCTTTTGGCCAGCCCTTCTCACATTATCACTGCAGACATCATCACACAACAGTGAAGTGGAAGTTCACATGTTGCTATTTTAAGACATAATGTCTTTTGAATCTCACACATGTTGTTGCCCTTTTTGTATATTTGAGTTTAGGATCTGAATCAGCTAAAATGAATAACACACAGCTTTATCACTAAAAAATTGAGCTTGGTCTCTGTGACCAGTAATCTGAGGTAAATTGTTTTCCATCTATAATATAGGAAGGCATCAAAATATATTATTTACATGTCAAAAATAGTTATAGTTATTATAATAACATTTTACTATATGTTTTTATCTGAAACTTTGCCTCAGAAAAGCTTAGGTATTATAACCACCTACACACTCTTCTTTCTAGCCCTTTCCAGAAATACATATTTAAAACCTAATTTGGCCTATAGAATTACCAACAAATGTGACCATAATTTCCAGATACAGGTGAGACTTATTAACAGGCTAAGATCCTTTCCTGGTTTAAGAGGTTAGCAAATGATCAGTGTCCCAACTGGAAAACATAAACTTGAAATCCAGTCTACCCTCTGCTCTCTTTTGTTCCAAGTAATTATGACAAAAAAAAGGTATAGCAAAATTAAAAATATGTCCACTTCTCAGGTGTATAATTATGGCATTGTAGTTTTGTTAGAGGTGGAAGTGGAGTCCTTATGGTGTTATGAGGAAAAGAATTTCCTGAGACCCACACAGGAGGATGGGGTTCTGTGGCAAACTTTATTGATGATGTAAAATTAAGGGGATTTCCCTCCTGACTTCCCAATGTCCCATCTCTGGCCATCTTGCCATGGAAAATGTCCAATCTTGTCATCAGTAGGTGCAGAAAAAAGGCCACTACTCAGAATTTCTGCTCCCTATTAAAGCTCAGCACTGCAGAGCCCACCCACATCATCTGCTGTGAGCCCTGGGAGCTGCTAGACCAACAATCTCTAGTGCTGCTGGGCAAGACAGAATGCAGGAACCACTGGATGAATGTGAGTCACCAGCAAAAGAAAGAGCTCTTTGTTCCCCTTAGGAGTGGTGATCCCCCTGGGGGACCACTGCTGTACTTCCCTGAGGTGTGAAACTGTAGCTTCCTGGTGAAGCAAAGAGATTCATGCTCCCCAGGTTATTAAGCTCAAAGTCTAATTCCCTTCATTTCCCTTTCCTGTGTTAATAATTACCTAAATAACAATGATAACAACTAAATTGTACTCAATTTAGATATTAGGTAGTCCTACCAATCAGCCCCATTTAGCACGGATTTTAACACCAAGATCTACAGCATAAAAAATAGGATCACATAAACCACAAGTGACATGTGTCACTAGGAAATGAGGAAGAAAATCATACCCACACAGAAATAAAAGAAAGAAAATGGATACAAAAAGAAACCAGGACTTCTTTAAAATGAGGTGCCTCCTGTGGCATTTTCATAGTCTCATTTCATATACTGTTTTCTATTTTAAAATGTAAATAAAATCTAGACTATTTCATTTGATTACCATATTACATTCTCATAATGGATGAAATCACTGGTTACTACTGTCAAAAAAATTTCTAATTTGTAAAACAAAAATGTCGGTGAACCAGCCCCATGGTAGAACTCAGTCTATATTCTCCTATTCTTTTCCAGCATTGCCAACATTTACATCATATATTTGGAGGACATTTTGGAATTCATAAGCTACTGTCACCCCATCTCAATGAATTCTCACTTTTAAATCCCCAAAACCTAACTATATCTGATGCTGTGGGGACTGCCCAGGGACCATCTAGGTAGATCTCATTAGACTCCTAGAACTGGCATGAGTAGGAGATATCTGTATCTTCTCCTTCTGGGTCCTAAAAAGATTAGACAACCACATGGCACATAATAAAAAATGAGATAATGTAAAGTGCTTGTCAGAGAGCCCGACATATGCAAAAATTTCAATAATCGGTAGCTCCTGCTGCCTCTATTGCTACACAAAGTACCTAGAAAGTTGCCAACATTAAGCTTCCCATTGTCCTTGTTCTGCCTCTAAGTTCCTAAGACATTTTCTACTTTGTCCTCATTTCAAATGTGGGACATGTGATTTTATGTATTTCCTGTCTTATAAGAAATCAATGTCTATTTTGAATATTTAAAATGCTGTAGCAACTTCTGAAGCCCTGGCTGGTGTAGCTCAGTGGATTGAGCGCGGGCTGGGAACCAGAGGGTCCCGGTTCGATTCCCAGTCAGGGCACATGCCTGGGTTGCAGGCCAGGTCCCCAGTGAGGGCCATGTGAGGAGCAACCATACATTGCTGTTTCTCTCCCTCTCTGTCTCCCTCCCTTCCCCTCTCTCTAAAAATAAATAAATAATAGTAAAAAAATAAAAATAAAATAAAATAAAATGCTGTAGAAACTTCTGAAATCATTCTCATCCTTCTTGGATAGAGTAGCCCAAATTTGATTCACATGCTTCCACTGTCCTTATCAATTCCCTTCCTATGGAACTAGTGTGAGGAAAGAGTGAAAATAGGGAATGTAAAAAATGGAGTCACTTTAACCAAGCCGATAAATGTATTAACATTATGACAGTTGAAGCATGAGAAAACAATTCTAGTCTTGTCCTACTTGCCTGGGAACAAAAACTTTTGAACCTCCCAATCTTGCGTCAATATATGGGCGTAGATCAGTTTCTTGTGTGTCTGAGTACCTGGACCTACACCAGACCTCCAGACAACCGTCTGATTACCCCTTGAGGGATTTGCATATCCAGATCTCATGATATGCATCTAATATCCGTTGTCTAGGACACCAGGCATAACCAGACCTCCTGCTCTCCATCTTTCAGACCACCTGGAGTTCATCATGCAGACTGCCTGACATCTGACTGATAACCGTCCTAGACTAATCCTAAGAATGCAGGACGGATAATTCTCTTAATTTTTCTTTCTTCTTTGGAACACCTCCAGGTTTTTGCCTAGCTGTAGTTTCCACTTTGCAAACCCTAAGACATTTGATTAAATATTTGTCATGTATTTCTATTCAAAGCCTCCAAAACTCCTCTTGAGTTTCTTCAACAGATGACATGACTCTAAAGCTAATCTGGTCCCATGATTCAAAAAATGTCTCCAGGTTAAATGGCAAGATATTTACATGTAGAAAATATTTAAGTAAAAAATATTATGTATTTGTGAAAAACATTTAAGTAGTAAAACCAGCAACAGTATACTGAAATGAAGAGAAGATTGCAGGAATGCAAACATTATAATCTTGGTGTCCTTCTGAGGAGAAGGCCGATGTTTGCTAAAAGGGGTGGGTTATTGAAAAAGACATTAAAGTTGAAATAATCCAACCTTGTGCTCAGAGACAATATTTACATTAGGGATGGACTGCAGGTGCAAGTGCTGTAAACAAATCAGAAAAGAGCCTTATTCTTCTCCCTCTTTTTTGGAGCCATTTTTTTCCTGACACTAAATGGAATCCCAAACAGGTCCCACTACCTTCCATTGACTTTCAAAAGGGTAAAACAAAACAAAAACAAAAAACCTGGTCATGTTTAGTCCCACAGAGAAGTTCAGTTCTGGATTAATATATCTAATTCACTTTGAACTTCATTTAAATTAAAACTTCTTTCCCACTTTTGGGGGAGTCCGGGTTTTCTCTTTATTTTCTTTCCTACTTTCTCCCAACCTCTCCCCACTCCCACACACCCATTTCTTTCCCCAGAGCTGAGTAGGCTACTTCTGTCTCCTCCAGAGTTGAAATTTGTGAGAGAGGAGTTATGGAGTCAGAAAATGACATCCTCGCCTCCTTTGGCAAGGACAGATGTTTAAAACTGACTCCCATGGTCACTTTCATGGGTCTTTGGTAGTCCCATCCTTCAGTCACAATCTGTCACCTGCAGTGTCCTTGGCAGGGTAAATGCACCATGCACCTTGTCTGACTAGTCACACACAATTTCCCCTTCAAATTTAGGTATGCAGCATACACTTTAGCCTCTCTCTGCTGAGGTCTCAACACTGCTCCATGTACTCCAATTAGTCCACAACTAAGACAATCCAAAAATAGCTCTGGTGACCTACCACCGACTAGGGTGCCACTACTTTAAAATAGAGCCCTTTCTTCCCTCTGCTTCCTGGCAGATGGATCTACTCACAGCCTTTTACCTCCTAGACTTCTTAAGCAGGAGCCATACGCGAGTCCCCTGTGACCTCCAAACTGCAGAGGACAAATATAATGCACTCTGGGCACAGTTAAAGCCATGCTCACTAGGCTGAAATTGAAAAAGACTGTAGGTACCTGCCATGGTGCCATAAGAGACGCTGAAACTTCTGTAACACTGATCTGATTAAAACAGCAAGTCATGAGGAAAAAACACAGATAAACAAGTCACTGGTGCAAAATTGAGCCCACAACTACACCCAGTATAAATGAAAATGCAATACGTGTTAAATATGTCAATAATTGTTCATCAGACAAAATATAGCTTACTTAACAAAAAGATCTTAATAAGATCTCAATGTAGAAGGAAAATAGAGTGATAGCCCTGCCTAAAATCATATTTGAAAATAAAAAGAGCAATAGTCTAACGAATTTAATATAGAAAGTATTAATATTAAAAAAAAAAAGAAATGCTAGGGTCAGAAAAAAACTTGAAAAGACAAAAAAAAGCCAAACCAAGAAACTATAATGGAAAAAATTACAAAGTTGATTTCACAATATAAATTACACAAAAACAAAAATAGTATCAATAAGGTTTAAAAAAGACATGGAGAAAATATTTGAAAAGTATATAAGAGGTAGGGGGTTATGTCTCTAATATAAATAAAGAACTCCTGCAAATTGATTTTTTAACAAAGTAGGTACTAACTAGGGTTAATAAAAAAGGGAATGCAAATGGACAAAAAGATTTATAAAAAGACTTTTATAAAAGATGCTAATTCTCACTAAAGCCAAAGATATGCAATTCAAAGCAACACAATACCCTTGCTTTTTCATATGATTCATTAACAAATTTTTTAAAGATTTATAGCATCCAATGGAATAGAGAAATGATGAGGTCATGAATAGCAGTGCACATTTCTTTTTTGTAATTTCACCTTTGGTAATCCATTTTATAAAAATGGACACATTTCTTTCTAAGGATATTTAGGCCAAGAATAGTTTACATGTATCTGCTGACCTAGAGGAATGTCATTAGCGCACAGTTAAATGAATAGAGCAACAAGTCAAATCATGTATATAATGATCACATTTATGTAAATAAAAGTAGGGGAGGAGCATATGTATATTAAAACAAATAATTATACGTT
Source organism: Micronycteris hirsuta (assembly GCA_004026765.1). Taxonomy (NCBI): domain Eukaryota; kingdom Metazoa; phylum Chordata; class Mammalia; order Chiroptera; family Phyllostomidae; genus Micronycteris; species Micronycteris hirsuta. The sequence goes on from PVJI01018938.1 coordinate 21,357, forward strand.
TTATATATTATTTTACATTAGCATAGAAAAATATAAAAAGATATGTACCAAATTGACTTCTGACAATTTGTGTTATTTGGCTTTTAAAAAAATAAATTTCTCATTTTTGAATTTTCAAAGAAAACTCCAATGGAGTATATGTGTGATGTGCTAGGATTTCAGGGCAAGGAGAGAGAAATGTGGAGAACATAGCACCTGATCAGAAACTTGAAGGACAGAGTTGGAGGATTTGGATAAACAAAGACAGCTTTTCAGGCCATGGACAAAGTAGGAGAGAAACAGCATTATCTGGAATCATTTAAACTCACTTCCAATACTCCAAACCACCTGTAACTAGATATTGAAAAAAAAATTGAAGTATATACCCATATGTTTGTTTATGAAAAACTGGTATTATTACTGTGATGCAAGCCTGCATTAAATAGAACTGTTGTCACCATCAGGAAATTATAGACAAGGTAATCAGAAAAAAAGTCTTAGAGTAAATGAGTTTTAAATCTACCTTATATTTTTTCCAAGCAAAAGTGACTGAATTGCAACCCATAGTAACCCAAATACGTGAATTTCTTTTACCTTAGTATTCACCGTCATCTTCATTCACTGCTGTCACTCACTGCTGCTTCAGTACTGTAAGATCATCAGATTTTTAAAAAGTTATATATTGAGTAACAAATATGAATAAATCTCTGCACACATGGAAGCTCGAGTGTCTTGCTCTGAATCAGAGCTGCAAATAAAGGGATCTTTGTTTACATAAGTTTTAATCCTTTGATAAAGTTTCTCTGGCTCTGAGGATTGCATAAATCAGGTTATAGAAAAGATTAGTCTCTTGGAACCAGAGGCTCCTCCTTGCTGGTGTAGGTTTTTTTTATTTTTTTTAAAGTTAACCCTTATGTGGCTGTTGCTTATACTATCACATCATGTCCAAAGGTTACAGAAAAACTCACTTGGTTAGTCAATGTTATTTAATTTGCTGAGCCTCAGTTTTCTCAGTTATTTTTCTTTTCCATTAGGAAGAAAAATCAGAGTTACTGATTTATTCACTTAGTAAACTAAGATGCTGAGAAATTGAGCTTAAGTTAAAGTTTCTGTGTAGCTGTATAGCCTAAGAAAAGATAGCAAACAGAAATAGAGTTGAGCCCTGGCTGGTGTGGCTCAGTGGATTGAATGCCCACCTGCAAACCAAAGGTTCACAAGTTCGATTCTTAATCAGGGCACATGCCTGGATTGTTGGGCAGGTCCCCTTTAGGTGGCATGTGAGAGGCAACCACACATTGATGTTTCTCTCCCTCCCTTCCCCTCTCTCTAAAAATAAATAAATGAAACCTTCATTAAAAAAGAAAAAAAGAAATAGAGTTGAAAGCAGAGGGTTGCTGCAGACCAAAACATTCATTTCTATAGGGGGGCACCAATATTTGCAGGAAACACCAACATTTTTACACAGTAGGCTGATGTGAGAAAACCAGTGTTTACCAGTAGTTCTACCAATAACTTGCTAGCTGGACTGGATGTGTGAAAAATGAGAGGCCTTGTCAGGTACTGAGGTGGTCATATCCAGGTGGAAACTGGGGTAGCATGAACATGCTAGCCTGGACTGACATTTTAAAGGGGAAACATAATACAAATGGTACGGAATGCTTAAAAGCTCTGGTTTTGGAGAACTCAGATCCAGCACTGACTAGCCGTGACCTTAGGCAAGTTCATTAGCCTCAGTTTTTCTATCTAAGCTATAGGACAGTTATAGCACTTACCTCAAGGAATTGCTGAAATTATTGTTCTTTTATTCATCACATGTTTGCTGAGTGCCCAGTCCATGCCAAATACTATTCTAGATGCAAAAAATATAATAAGCAGAACAGTCTAGATCTGTACCTCATAGATTTTGTTTGTTCTGACTGAAGGAAGGGAAGAAAAGAAGCAAGTTAGCATAACAAGATTAAGAGGGAATCTTTTATTAGGCTTAGTTAATAAATGCATTCAGAAAGCTGTGAGGAGGGTGTGTGAATGTGAACAATTAATAACCAAATCAGTTAAAATATTTTTCTACAACGTATTCTGTCTATCCAAGATAATATTTAGTAATTCTCAGATATTATTTGTACAGCTCCTTAGCCTCTACGGGTGACTTCTTTCACTGTTTTCAACTATTTAATTTTAAAGAAAGATAGACATAAAAATATCCCCCTGTCTTATTGCCCTGTGGACAAAACCCAGTATCTGCTTCAAAACTGGGCAGGGGGTGGGGGCAGATAGTGGGGAAGAGGTGCTCTGATCCCTCCTGTCACCTCAGCAGAGTGGAAACGGAAATTCCAACTTTCCATCTCTCTTAAGAAGCCCCAAGAGGAAGCCACCTTCCCTAGGGTGGAAGAAACCAAGTGTGGTGTACTCACCCTGATGAGATTGGTGTGGCTGGACCTGGGTGAACTCAGCGTGAGAAGAGACGTGGACACGGTGAAGCTGGGGTGCTGAGCACAGCCCAGATCGCACACTGTACTATATGCACAGGAAGGAGTTAGGATGGTATTCTATCAGAAATGGAAAGCCATTAAAAGATGTGAGCAGGGAAATGACTTGATTAAGTTTGTGTTTCTAAAAAACTGATTTGGCTGCTGTGTAAAGAAAAGGCTGGGCATGAGAAGCAAGAGCGGAGCGACGACACTGCTGCGAGGGTCCAGGCACGAGATCTTCAAGGGCCTGGACAGCGGTGTTGGCGCCAGCAGCGGAGACTCCCGCACACATTCGGAATATGTTGCGAAATGGACTGAAGAATGTACTGATGGAAATTCTCTAGGAGCATAAGGGAAATATTTAGAAAACTCTGGGGCAACTCCCTGGACAAGGGTTCTCCATACCTATGACACCCCATTATCTTCTCTAGTACCTTCACTATTCTGTTAAGTTTTTCACAAAATAATTTCCCTGACTTTGATGGGCCTGCCCAACGTACACAAAATTAACTGTTAGTATACAACAAATAGACTTACTAACAGCCATAGGGAAAGTAGTTTTAAAACATTGATAATTGGCCCTTGGTCATAAACAACACACTCTTTTTGTTTGTTTCTATTGGCTACCTTTTTCAATTCAGAAACAGTACCTCTTCTTTGAATAAATTATCTGCCCAAGGTCATCATCCCTCCTCAACAGCATTGAAACACAGAGTCCTTTGAACTGTCACTGTTCCCCTGGCTCTCTTTCCAATGTTTAATGTGACTCCTTGTCTTTCAGTACACCTTACCACATGGAATGAGAGGTAAGACCTACACATACGCCCCTTCACACATGGCTGGTGAGCCCACCTGAGACCCTAAATTGTTCGCTAAAGAATCATCTAGTCTCTTCTTTGTGGATGGAAAGCCAGTGTGGCCCATATCATGCTGGAGATACTGGTCCTATAAGTTGCCAAATAAAAGCTCTAGGCAAGCATCCGAATCAGAAAAGGTGACTTTGGTTACTTTTATAGTGTGGATTTTTTTGTTTTTGTTCATTTTTGAAACGGCAGAGTACCAAACTTCAAAAAGTGAGCTTGTTAACAACTCTAAACAATAAGATGGAAAAAAAAAATGTGTCCGACGATTTTCAAAGCTATCCTAAACTATTTTTTGAATGGTTGGTAGAATAAAGCTTACTTTTGGTTTCAAGCAGCTTCATACTTGTAAATAGACAGTGAAGGTGTAGACAGTTTGAAGATCACCCCTAGAAAGGCATCTTACATTCTAAAAGCATTGATAAGTCCGGGTCCCCAAAGAAAACTAAGAAGCTTCCTCTAAACTCTTTACTGTTTACATTCCTTCAAATCCTCATCTCAAACTGGCAGCTATGGAGAAGTGTTATTTGATAACAATTCAGTTGTAAAGATTGTAGTCTGGGCCCGGCTGGTGTAGCTCAGTGGATTGACTGCGGGCTGGGAACCAGAGGGTCCCAGTTCGATTCCCAGTTGGGGCACATGCCTGGGTTGCAGGCCAGGTCCCCAATGAGGGCCATGTGAGAGGCAACCATACATTGCTCTTTCTCCCTCCCTTCTCCTCTCTCGGAAAATAAATAAATAAAATCTTAAAAAAAAATTATTGTAGTCTGGATCACAGAGTTTCATTTCTTCTCACAATAGAATGTGTCAACTTTTGGAGATAACATTAACTTTAAGGTCTGGCCTAACTATCAACTCACCATGCTGGCAAGCATGTTGCATTGATAGCCCCTCACTGCTAGATAAAAGACTAATCACTGGATGGATAGTATAGAACTGGGTTTGCCAAACTATGTTTTGGAGCCAAATTTAAAAAGTGGCTCATTTAAACCTTTAGAAAAGGACTTTTTTATCGTCTCCCTACTACATCATTAGCAAATATATCTTTACCTTCATACCTGTGATCTTACAGTTGGCTGCTCTGCCCCAAATCTCTCATCCACATTCCAGACAGGAAGAAGAGAAAAGGAGAAACTAGTAGTACCTGTTTCATGAGAACAAAGGCTTTCCCAAAATCCCTGTCTTTCTTCCAATTAGTCATTAGCCAGAACTGTATCACGTGGCCACCTCAGCTGCCAAAGTGTCTGAAAGAAAAGCAGATATTTTTAGGTGGTACATTGTCAATTCAAACAAAATTGAGATTTTTTCAGTAAAGAAGAAGAGAAGAATGAATATTCAATGGGCAACTACAAGCTGATGTGCTGATAAAGGCCGTATGGAAAGTGAAGAGATCTTCATAGGTCAGCGATTTTCAACCTTTCATCTCATAGCACACATAAACTAATCAGTAAAACTCTGCAGCACATCAAAAAATACTGTATTTTTTGCCTATCTGACAAAAATATATAAGTATAATTTTGATTCATTCACACCGGTCAGCTTTTTTTGTGTTGGCTGTTGTCATTTTTTTATTTGATAATAAAGGGAAAAGAGGTCAGTGCCCCTGAATGAATAGTTGAGTACTGCATGTGTTAAAAGTTCTTGCGGCGCACCGGCTGAAAACTGCTGTCCTAGAGAATAGAGCTTTCAGTAACAAGTGCATTTAGGGACAAGCAAAAGAGAATGGGTCATCATAGAAATGAGAGAAAAACGACCAAGAGTTGTGAAAAGCAAAGTAGGAATATTGTTAAAAGAGTTATTTATGACCCAAGATGAGATCCGCTTGGTGATCAGAGAGATCACAGCTACCGTGACGTTTCTGCCACTGCTGGAAGTTCCCTGTTCCTTTGCTCTGCTGATATATACCGACAAAGATCTGGTGGTGCCTGAAAAGTGGGAAGAGTCGGAACCACAGTTCATTACCAATTCCGAGCAAGTGCGCCTGCGCTCCTTCACCGCCACCATCCACAAGGTGAAGAGCATGGTGGCCTACACAATCCCCATCCTCGACTGAGGATGAGTTGGAAGCAAGAACGGGATTCTCAGACGTGTGTTTCCTGAAACCAAGTCAACTATGGTTTGCGATGTATTTCATTGATTGATTTTTTAGATGAGAAAAACCTACATTTTACTGAATTGCATAATTGTTCCATTTTTTGGTACCTGTTTGACTTTGCAGTGTAGACGTAATTTTTTGCATACTGTTCTAAAAGGAGCCCCAGGTGACATCGGCACTGCCAGGTCCTTTTCTGTGAAGGTGGTAACTAGACGGGAAGACTTTTGCTGTGAAGCTGAATGCCTTTTAATTCATACCTTCTGAAATCAATCAATTAATCAATCATACCTTCCAGTCAAGTAGGTTGAGTCAGAATGCAGGTGAATATCAAACACAGCAGAAGTCCAACGGTTCAGGATCTTTATTTAGGTCCTAAAGTAACTGATCAGCCACAGCAACAAAATACCGCTATTAGGTCCTTTTGCCATTTATTTCATTTGTATAGTTCCATATTGAAAAAATTCTCCAATTATTTGATTTAATGTATATAATTTACACTTATAAAGCCACTGCTATTTCTACTGTTTAAATTTTGGTTATACAGAATTCTTAAAAATGTCTTTTTGTGTTTTATAAAATCAAGCCTTAAGTCACAATGATAAATAAAGTTAAATGTGTATTTTTTTAAAAAAAAGAGTTATTTATGTTTTGCAATATTATTAGGTTTGTAAAATGTTTTGACACATTTCTAAATTAACTTTTAGAGTGAGAAAGGTAGTTACATTGTGATTCCATAAAGTATGGCAATCTGATATCTGACATTAACATTCCTTTTCAATAAAAGCATTGATAAATACAGAAAAGATAGTGTAGGTTCCCAGGGTAGAATGCTGGGACAAAAGAAAAGAGAAAATGCATGGGTGATCTATTCTCTACAAACACCAGATGCTGTAAATGTTCTATAACTGATCAAACTGTAATTACTTCAAAGATGTCAAAAAAAAAAAAAAAAAAAAAGAATCCTAGACTAGGCAGCTGATGTGTCTCTTTAAACAAATGTTTCATCCTCCTGAGGAAAAATTTCCTCCTGTGAATGCAATTCCAGTCATGATCAACGCCAACATTTTTTGGTCTTATACAAGATGTTTTTTTTAAAAACAGCTCTTCTTCAAAATGTGATCCATACAATAAATGATCTGACCTGAACCAAAGAGTAAATTGGTTAAACCTGTGTCTCCCAAGACTCATGATAAAATGAGACTTTCTTTTCACTTTTAGCTTGATGTATTTGGGCAGCATGCTCGATGTGTATTATTGTTGTTGCTACAAACAGATTGACTAAAGATCCTTTTGACAGATAAAATTCTGAAATCTCATGTAAATCTAAATTTTATTTTCAAGACTAAAAGGAGAAATTAGTTAAACTTTCATGTAAATCTGTCTTGGGTTCATATGAACTTCAAAAAGTTTAGTGGACAATGCAGTATTTGCAGTATTATTTGAAACAACATACTTTTTTTCTTTTGAAAACATAAAATTCTTTAAGAGGCACGACTTATTTCTAACTTCAATATTTTATATCAGCTGAAATAAATTGGTCACATCCATTTGATATCATAATTTAACATTTTTCTTAATTGGAAGGATATATGCTTTATCTTATTTACACCTTTATTTTATAGGAAATAAAGTGATTCAATAAACAAAAAGTATAAATATGAAGTGTTACTCTTTTCTATTCCTTTAGTATAATAACTAGCTATAGAAAATATTTTATTTATGAGAAACAATCTGAATTTCTCTAATTTTTTAAAAGATTTTTAAAATTTATTTGTAGAGAGGGAGAAACAGAGGGAGAGAAATATCAATGTGTGGTTGCCTCTCATGCTCACCCAACTGGGGACCCGGCCCACAACCGAGGCATGTGCCCTGACTGGGAATCAAACCAGCGACCCTTTGTTTCACAGGCTGGCACTCAATCCACTGAGCCATACCAGCCATGGCTGAATTTCTTTAATTTTCAATGTAGTGAATATTAAAATGTTGCTTTGCACACTAAAATGGTAAATAATTAAGAATCAATATAATTAAATAATAATTCCTTCAAGTGTTGTCATAATAATTTTATATGTGAAAGTATAGCAATTAACAAATAAATGCCATGGAATATAAGTATAAATGTTTTATTCAAAACCAGCATGAAAGTTACTATAAGATCGAAAATATTCCATACACCGGCAAGTATATATAAATTGTATTATAGTAACATTTCATACTGTCAAGGACATCTTTTAGAAATTTTAATTATGACCCAAAGTGTTTTAAAAGGCTAAAGAGAATTCCCAATTTTCTATAATAGAAGAAAATGAATACTGAAAATACTTTATATTTGACTTTGGAATTTCTTTGTATGCTTATAATACGCATGTTTTCTGTTGATATGGATTGAAACTGATATTGAACTATGAAACTCCGTTTTATGGTTTTGGAAAAGTGTGGGCACTTTATACACCTATCAAAGAGAGTTGGAAACCACAAGAAGAAGGCTACCTATTGTAATAAAGGGACCGCCTCCATTTTTGATGTTCACTTACAGCTTTCAAGCCTTGCCCTTTCCCCTTCTGCCCCATGTTGGATCAAGTCGAGAAATTTTGGGTATGCCCACCTTTGGCACTGGCAAGAAATTCAAACCACAGCGTGGCCTGGTCTACAGGTGCCAGAACACTCACCCCTGCCTGATCCCCTAATCATAATAAAAGTAGAGTTGGTCCCCTTTACTTGCTCTCACAAACCACTTTTGGATCAACTTGAGAGAGTGCCCTGTTCTCCATTGAAGTCCAGAAAACCTTATTATGTGAGCGATAAATCTTTTTATTACCTCATAGGGTGTGTGTGTGTGTGTTAACAATCTTGACATCCAAAACAAATTTTGGGTGTATCCTGATACTGTGGGATAACCACAACATGTATCTAAAAATACTGTAGCAAACTATTTAAGAAAGAACAGTAACATTTCACAGACCAATTCATGCCTCAAATTGGTGGGTGTAACCATACAATGAGAGCCCTGTCTTTATAAGGTCAGGTTTACTATGTTTATTCTGAAGCCTTAAGAAACATTCATTGAGTACATACCACGTAAATCACTGTGCTAAGTGCTAGGACTGGGGACACAGGCAAGGATATAAAAAACTGTATAATAATAATAAATATAATTTATTTAAAATATATTATAATTATAATTATATAAATTAAAATAAATTATAATTTATAATTTTATAATTAATATATTATAATTATAAATTATAAATATTATAATTTTATTTTAAATATATTATATTTATAATAAATATAATTTATTTAAAATATAATAATCCCTTTCCTCAAAGAGGAAGCCCAATAGGGACACACCCGACTCTAACACAATAAACACTGTTAAATGCAATAAAGTACTATAAACATGATTACCTCTGCCTGAGAATGGTGCGGAAGTTAGCATTTGAGCTTGCCATTCCTAGATTCACAGATATCTATAGGTGGGACAAGACAGCCTGGGAAGGAAGAGACAAGAAAAGTTTTGATGTGTTCAGGAAACTGAAATTGTGCCAGAAGGAAGAGTGGTGGGGAGGGAAAATAACCACATTTCCCCTTTAGTAAGATAACTCGCAGGGCAGAAGAGGGTACACTGGAAGCAGAGAGCAGAGAAAGAAAGACCCACGAAGAGCCTCTTTTAATAGTCCAAGTGAGAGAAGAAGGCTTAAATAGGGCAATCACAATTAAAAAAAAAAAAAAAACACTAAAATAAGGAAACTGAGGAACACTTCTGAGTTGGCAGGACTTAATAAATTGAATTGGGGAGAGGATATAGTTTAAGAAATGCCTCCAGTTTTCGAAATGGGATGAATCTGGTATTTATAGAACAAAAATAGTATACCTAGTATACAATGAAGTTAAATGTGATTTTCTGGTTTGTTCAGTTCCAAAAGCTAGGAACAATGTAATAGGTGAAGTATCCCAATGCCTTTAACCCAAGATACTAGACCATGCTAAAAGATTAGAAAGTAGGTGAGCGCTAGGAGATAAAACTGGTTTTGCCAGCATTAGCCCATCATATTCCCTGCGGCTATACAAGGGAAAGCAAATAATTCATTGAGTAATTACAGGAGACTATAATAACAATTCTTTTGAAGAAAGTTGTAGAATGCCTATAGGAAACAACCACTCTCCACCCGCAACCTCCTCTCCCCCGCTCCAGCTCCAACACACTCACATTCCTATCGTAAGTCCTCACTTTAGTCTCCCTCCTAGCCTCCCTCGCTTTAGCATAAGTGAGGGAGACTTCAAGAGATCTTGGAGAGCTTTGCCTGTATCCCTAGAGTCTGAGGGACAGAGGAACTGGAACCCCATTCAACTGAAGACAAGGAGATGTGGCTAGCTAGATGTTCTGAGAGCAAGACGTCATTTTGGAATAAACTTTCAGAGTTTGCTGGTGGAAAAGGATAAGTGAGTTTCCCGAGAGCCCCTTGCGGATCCTGCGTCATCTTAAGATGTCTAATTTTCCACGGGAACTTAGAGTAAGAATATCAGAGCAATTCATTTGTTTTTAAGAACATTCTGCCCCGTGAGAACGTTGGTCTGTCTTTAGACAATTTGCAAAACTCTTTGGGCGACCCATCTTCTGTAATTTGTTTGGTTTTTGTCTTTTTTTTTAAATCAAATCTACGAGGAAAAACTAGATTAAGGTGTAAGACCTATCACACAATGCCCTGGCATCCAGGAGACGCAGCCCGCGGCCAACAGGCGAAGACACTAAGTCTGAGCTGCTGGGCACCCGTAGGTCGGATTCGCCCGAGCAG